>JAJKFI010000076.1:4082863-4094256 GCA_029204185.1 Lerista edwardsae
CGCATTGCTGTTGCTGGCTCTGATGGAGAGTTGACCACTGCTTTGTAGCACTTGCAGTACTTACCATTTTGCCCCCCTGTAGCTGTGCTTCTGAAGCCTCCCCCGCAGGAGGAAATTTGCTCCTGAAGCCCCACCACTACACAGATAGCACTTGTCTGCATGAACACTGTACCCAGAGAGACATTCATCCCATGAATGGGAGCCTGTTGTAGATCAGGAGTCACAAACTGGAGGCCAGTGATCAACCCCATTTTCCTGAGTCTTGCTGCCTGGCTTTCTCATTACCAAACCAAGCCGGAGGCACACAAAGGTTTTGCCGAGTCGTGACTGTGACCCTAGAATTTGGGTTGTCAATCCCCAATTCTCCCCTCTGAACTTGACCCTCCGGCCAAGTTAGTTGCTGACCAGGGCTTTAAATGTTGACAGGCTCTCCATCTAGCATCTTCAGTTGTGCTGCTTTTCCCCTGCAGCTGCCTCCTGTTTTTTAGCTTTCATTCCTGACTGGCTTTCCTTGCACTCTGCCTATCCTGCTGCTGCTGCTAATATTTACTCTGATCCTAACAAGCCTGTTTCTGGAGCTGGCACCGAGGAGGAGCGGGTCTCTTTGGGACTTATTGTTGATGCGGCTCATAAGTCAGCAGTCGATATTATTGATTCTGCTGGGTGAATTGTGCAGTCCTTGCGAGGGGGTGGCACAGGCTGCAAACTAATAGGCCAATGAAGTAGCTCGACAGCTGGTGTTCGTGTGAATTACTCCAGTGAAACGTGACTTCTGCTGGGAGAGTGCTGAGATGATTAGCTGCTGCTGAAGCTGGGAGATACTAAAGAAGGAACAGAGAACAGAGGCATGCACTTCTCCTTAACTTTTGAATACAGGGTTGGTGCTGTGCATTGTGGCACATGGCCAGGGGTGTGGAAAGTATCCCAGGGACAAGCAGATATTTCTGCTCTTTGGCAGGAAGGGATCACACCTGAACGAATAAGCATATTCTTTGCATGGATGATCTCCAATTAAAGGATCTTAGCAGGCATTGGGAAAGAGCACTGCCTGAGAATCTCTGCCCATCCCAGTGGATCATTTAGAGTGACTTGGACTGATGGTGTGACTTCATATTCTATATAGGGTAGCATCATATGAAATTTCTGCAGGAGACTTTAGACTTGGCCTGCACAGCTGGTGACCCAGCAAGCCCTTCTCCACCCTCTGCCTCTGGAAATGGCAAGAAGTGGTGATGAAGAAGAGGAAGCAAGGAAGTGGTACAGGTGGGTTGATGGTGGTGGATGGGGCACTTGGGAGACTTCAGTGGGCTGTTTCCATGATCCACAATTCAGGCACAGAATTGTGCATTCATTTCCTGAGCCGAATTCAGCTTTCACAGGTACATTACTCTCTTCTCAGTGTTTCCTGATGTGCTGGACCTGCAGCAAGAGGGGATATAGAAATGTTTTGGGGAGAATTCAGCAATAGAGTAGTCAGTAAGCAATGTCAAATGGTGCCTGAAGGATGTAAGAATGGACTTGCTTATCAGACAATGGTGCAGCTAGTCTAGTGCAGTGGTTCTCAAACCTTTTAACACCGGGACTCACTTTCTGAATGGCAATCTATCTGGGACCTACCAGAAGGGATGTCTTGGCCAGAAGCACAGTCATTGTTACCCCAGAGCCTGCTGCTTTCCTGAGGATGCAGCAAGAAATTGGGTTCTTTCTCAACCATTTTCCAATAGCAAAGCGAATCAGAAAGAAAAAAGCGATTAAGATTACGAAAATGTTTATTGGCATAAACATTACACACAGCCTGTAGCTCCCTATTAGGGGGTCATCATCATATGTACATAAATGCACTGTGAATTCACTAAAACCTCATGCATACAGACTATTTACATGGAGCTGACTCGAGCCCGAATCTTCTGCTCAGCTTGGGGAAGGAATCATACTACTCTCTCAATGACCTCAGGAGGGCCATCATTAAGAAGAAAAATGAGTTTGTCTGATTCGAGAGAGTGTGATCGGGAATCTAAAGCCAGGGTCAAATACAAGGCCTGGGCTTGCACATGGATACCACAATCAGAGAATATGGGGGAGGGACTCTACAGCACCTGTATTCCCTGGGCAGTAATGGTCAGAGAAGGGGATCTTATTGTACCTTCCCTGGGTCACTTGAGAGGGTGCAACATTGAACCTGGCGCATGAGAGTATCTGCCTTTCCCTAAGATCAATTAAGAAAGTGAGGAAAGGAGAAAGCTGGCCAGAGAAGAGGGGAATGAAAAAACAGAGGGGTGCAGACCTTAGAGGCTGAAGAATGGAGAATTTGGGGCTCAATGTCGAGGAGCCTCTGGTTCAATTGTCTGTAGATTTCGGATTCCAGGAGGGTTGATAGGGCATCCAGTGAGAAGCCCAATGATTTTACGTTGGCAATAGTGCGATCACACCATGTAGGGGTCATGGTATCAGAGAGCAGCTGATATTTTCAATTGGCTCATGACCCACTGGTGGGTTCCGACCCACAGTTTGGGAACTACGGGTCTAGCATACTACTAATACTGGGTGACCAGACACCTTTGGGACTTCACAGAGCATGAAGGTGGTGGCCCTCAGGACTTGGTGCATGCCATTGCCCCCAGATCCACTCCATCCCACAAACCCATTACATCCTTCCTGTCCCCTCCTACCTTCCCCACCAGCTTACCCACCTGGGTGGGCCTCTTCAGGTTCAGCAATGAACAATGGAAGGCCCAGGTACACTACTCAGCATGCTGCCAGAAAGTGCTTATTGGTGGTTTTTCAGCATCCACCACCAGTGGAACACCACTGGCGGCTGAAGCCCATAAGATTTAGCTGTAAGTTAATTACGTGTTGAATGAAGTGCTTCCTTTGGGCAGCACTGACACTCCTGCCTGTCATTTTCATTAGGTAGTTTTCATTAGGTTTTAGTGTTATGAGAAATACTTTCCTCTCTCTACTGTATCTCTTAATTAACGTGAAGTCACAGAATATTATGTGAAAGAAATAGTCCATTTCTATTTTTGCCGGATATTTTTAAGGTTTCTATGTTTGCTGAAGGAAGCATCTTACTAATTTTTCAGCAGAAGCCATTTTTGTGATGGAAACAAAAAATGTTTTTTTAAGGAACTCAGATGTGAAATTGCTGATATTCTAACAAATATATGCCACTTGTCCTTTAAATCAGCCTTTGTGCCAGAGGACTGAAAGTCGGCCAATGTAACACCAATATTAAAACAATGACATCCCAGGGCTGATTTGGGTAATTACGGTCTGGATAGCTTAACATCTATTCTGAGTAAATGGGTGCACACATGATTCAAGATAGTTATGAAGCGTATAGAAGAACAAGCCCTGCTAAAGGAGAATCAGCACAGTTTCTGCAAAGTTAAGTCCTGCTTCGCTAACCTTCTACAGTTCTGTGAGCGTGTCAACAGACCATTGTTCCAGCCCTTTGGCTTGATCTATTAGTCCAGTCCCATGCTGAAGTCCATATGCTGCAAATAGTTCAGCGAGAACTTTCTAAACATCTCCATGTTGGTCCGCATTGCTTCCTCACCAGCCAGTGCCATAGACTGTCAGCAAGGACTATAATTAAATTCCCCACAGACAGGGTCGGCTCTAGGCGTGGTGGGGCCCAATGCAGGGCATTTCCATGGGGCCCCCACACACCAAAAAAAATGCATTTGTGATGCCACATGTGGTGGGATTATGACATTGCTTCCAGGAGCCCATTTTGGGCCACTTGGAGGCATGGGCAGGTGGGAGGGCCTAAAGTAAAGCTGCTCTGCTCTCCCCAGGGACATACTGCCCATAGAGATCTTGGTTGCGGCATCAGGCTATCTGCTTGCTGTGCTGGTGTGGGGCCTCCCAAAGTGCAGGGCCCAATGTTACGACGTTGCTCACATTGGCTTAAGGCCGTCCCAGCCCAAAGATGTACTGCCTGACCTTTTCAGTTACATTGTAAGGGAAGAGGTAGAAGGTCTTGAAGTTAGACATGCTCAACAGGTATTATTCTAGAATAAACTATGTCCTTATTGTCTGGTAACCTGGACAGTTCTCTATGAATGGGTTGGGTTCTTCTTGGGGAGGAGGGCTGGAATTCAGCAACAGAGCACCTGCTTTGCATGCAGAAAGTCCTGAGTTCAAGCCTTGGCATCTCCAAGGAGGGCTGGGAAAGTCACTGTAGGCAATACTGAGCCAGAGGGAACCAAAGGCCTGATCCAGCATAATGCCGCTTTATCCAGTATATATTGCCCGTATACAGTACTTCATCCAGTGTAATGCAACTTTATCAGTTCTTTTCAGCATGCCATATCCTACCCAGTTCTGCCATAATCTTTCAGGTATTGTGCACCCATAGTGGTTTGCTCATTAAACTGCTGCATCTGGGTGATCTCGGCATTCCTAGGTAGTCTGTTCAACAATACTGTGTTTCAAAGATGCTGAGTGTTGTCTTGACGTAATGGGGTGGAAGGCCTGCACAAGCTTTGAAGGTCCAAATCAAAGGTTTGGGGCTGGGGTAACCTTGTCATTCATCACCTGCTTTGTGGTACCCAGGTGCAGCTTATGCAGACATAGTATGGTCCGAAAAAGGAACGTGTTCCACCCTACAGATCAGTTTCAAACACATATAATGGGCCCCCAAGAACCTCTCTCTGACTGCTTAACACAGAGGGATGTGGTCATCACAGAACATTGACTCATTTCATCAGGATTGATGTGATTTTTTTCCACTTGGCCCTAAATAACCTGCAACAGTTCATGGCAATTCAGAAGGTATTGTATGGCCCAGTGACACTTGCCATGCTTTCCCTTAGCCCCTGCATTTTTGACAGATTTGTCTTAATTAGAGGCATCAGGAGGATGAGGACGAGAGACATGGAGACAGAGAGATTTAACTGAATTTGAGCATGATCTTAATTAAGAGCTTTCAGCTCACAATTCATATTTGACAAAAGAAAAGGGGATTCCAGTCTGGTTTATATGTTCAGCAGAATTAATCGGTAACTACCCCCCCACCCCCCCGGACTGAACTATTTCATTCTGAAGGATTGGGGTTGTGTGTCCCCTGAATACTAGCAGATAAGGTAGAAGGGTTCAATCTACCCTTAGCACACACTGGAAAAACAAGAATAAAAATTGCCAGTATTTCTCATGCATTAACCCTATTAATACATTGCCGTATATGCAGGGAAGGGTGCAATGGGGAGTCCCTTGTTGTGTCCCTTATGCCAGTGTCCCTGAAGAGGGTAGTACTGAATGCTAGAGGGTTCCTCTTCATGATTGGAACCCTGGCCAGCTGGAGCTCTGGGCATCCTCTTTGGTACCCACTGCTGAAACAGGATAAATGTGAGGGCATGCAAGGTGTCAGGGCCAGCAAGTGTGCTTCTGCTTCCCCCCCCCCCCCCTTGGACTTCTGAAAAGTTCTGTTGCCAATCTAACATCTTGATCCTCAGGCTGAGTGGTTAACCCAGAGCATGGATGCCACCGGTGGTTGACATTTGTAGTATGTCGGCATGGTTCTAGGAGAGACTATGGGCTTAGCTGAGGTATAACATCCAATCTGCACTCTTGCCACACTTTGCCTACCGACTGTTTGGCTCAGCAGACTAGAAGCAAAAGGTATTGGGGGGGTGCTCATGTGCTGCAATGTTTCACCTTTTTGCACATTTTCCTAAGATGTTGGCCACCACTTGTGCAATTGCAGCAGAAACCTGAGCCAGAAATCAGGAAATGTCAGGAAAATGGCAGGGGCTTGTGATTGTACCCTATAACTGGATTTAATGGTTTAAAAATATGCATTTTTTACGTACGTTCTAAATGAATATTCTGCATGGGCTAGATTGGACGGCCCACACAACTGGAGCTTTTTCATGATGGAAAGCAAGCATGTTCCTGTCCACTTGGTGTGTCTATACTGTCTCTGACATCCTCAGATGTTCATGTAAGAACAAAGTATGCCCTATGCATGCAAACTACAATGTGTGTGTGGGCCCATTTTGCATGGTCAACATCCCAGAATTTACTGTGTGATATGGATTGTTGCATGGATTTTAAATGAATTTGATACTAGAGGTGAAGCAGGTGTGCCAAATAAGTGGGGAGAAAAGGTGTGTTCTCATTCTTCACCATGCATATGAGATGGATCCAAGGGCAGTATTATCTGACCCAACCCTCTGAGAACACTGGTGCTCTTTTCTTAACCTGACTTCCCTGGTTTTTCATATGAAAACTTCTAGGGACTTAAATATTCCAAATGTTTGCATCTGCTTCTGAGTCAGGAAACCACAGAAATGGTAGCTGATATTTTCTTCTTTATTCAGATTTTTTTTCTTTTTGCTGTTGCAAGCCAGTCTCTACCAAGATAATTTTGCAATGTTGCATACTCAAGGCATGCGGCTGCTTTTCGATATACCTTTTGTTCAAGTGTGATTTGTAGCTAAATACCCAGGTACTATATGTCAGTTAGAAAAAGGTTGCAGTAGGTGTTTCGGTGGCCATCTCTCTCTCTCTCTCTAATGGCTTGTGGTAGTTTCCCTTTGATAAATAGTTTCTGTCTGCAAGGATTCTTGATTTTATAAAGCCATTTGAAAAGGGAAAATGGCAGCCCAGGCTTATGCATGTCTACTCAGACCTAAGTTCTGTTTTAGTCAATGGGGCTTACTCCCAGGTAAGTGTGGATAGGATTGCAGACTTAGAGCACAATGCTAACCTGGAGTTAGACTGGCAAAGTTTGGCCAGCAAAGTTTGGCCAGCCCAAGGGACACTGTAAAGCACTTTCGGACCACTCCCAGAGTCACGGAGGATGGTGCACGTCTGGCCTCTCTTGACTCCAAAAGTGATCCAAACATACTTTACATATGTCCCTTGTGTCAGCCAAACTTTGCTGGCCTAACTGTGCCGGCCTAACTCCAGGTTAGAATTGCACCCTTAAAAACATACTCTCTGTGTTGGTTTCAACCACAAGTTGCACCAAATGTCTGAAGTGGAGAGATGTGAACTGGCCAATGGCATTAAAAGTCTCCTTTTGTCTCATACCTTAATGAAGTTATGTGATTCCTTTTAAAACTTTCGATTCCTTCTCATGAAACATTTCATTTCTTTTTCTATCAACGGAGATTTGAAACCCACAATCCGTTCCTTGGAGCACCATCTACATCAAATACAGCAAGACATAACAGCACCGGTCGATTTGATTAGAAGCACTGCAAACCCAAGAAAAGGATCAAAAGGGCAGCAACCAGGGTCAAAAGGGACAACACTGAACAGGCAGTTAAACATCTTATTAATCTGAAGAAGAGTTACAAAAAGGCTTGTTATCAAAAATGGTCATGGTCTTGTTTAGAGCACACACTTAAACCAAAGGAGACTCTGGCCTTAGGGACATTATATAGGGCAGGAGCGGCCCAACGTCTTTAACATAAGAGCCACACACAGTAACATTCAGATGGTTGAGAGCCACAATGCTTGAGAAGCAGTTACATTCTTAACAGCCCAGTCCTAAACTGTGTTGGAGCTGGGAGGCTGACGGGAATGTGCTGCATCCAACACAGGTTTGGCTGCCTCTGGAGCTCACTTTGAGGCAAGGGGATGTTTGTCCCCTTGCCCCAGGGTAAGCTCAGCCATCCCTATGGGGTTGCTTGGATACGTGCTAGTGAAATAGCTGGCACAAGTACGAGTGGATCAGGCTGCGCTGCCTGGGAATGAGGTTCGGATCTGACTGAATGCCCAGTTCCTGACTCTACCCCCTCTCCACCCATAGGTATGCCTCCCCCCTGCACATTCTGCCTCCCTCCCATCCCCTCCTGCCTTCCCCCACTCTCCCAAGCCCCTGCACTGGTTGAACTTGGTCAGCGCAGGGGTGGCTTACCTGCTGCTCTCCGCTGCATGCCTGGGTTGGCCCAAGACCTTACAGGATGGTTTGCCTTACAGCACTTACAGCTGTAACTTACATGTTTGCCTTATAGCATGTTTGTGACAGCCCTCGGCCAATGCAAACAGCATGCATCAGCTCAAGGGCATAGTAGGATCACACCTTAAATATACTGACACATGGTGAACATTAGACACACATTTCTATCCAGTGGACTCTCAGTTTATACCTGATAAAGAATCACAAAGTTTGTATTTTTAATTAATGGTTATGAAAAAAGGAACTTCACCAACATATTTCCTTGAGCCGAACATTATATGTCAACAACGGGGATGTGGCTTGTGAGCCAAGGTTTGGCCACCCCTGGTATAAGCTGTCAGTGAGTACCAGCCAGAGCATTGGGCAGCAAGACCCAAGAGCCTCACTACTTGTGCCACCAAACAGCTTAAAGGGGGAGGAACTAGGTGATCTTGCTGCTCCACCCCACCCCCCACAGTACAACTACAGCCACTCTACCATACAGCAATGAGGTGACTCAGGGCCATATCCTATCCAATTTTCCAACACAGATGCAGCCATGCCAACAGGACGTGCACTGCATGCTGCAGTGGAGGGGAAGTCTTGGAGGCCTCCTCAAGATGAGGGAGTGTTTGTTCCCTTACCTTGTGGTTGCATTGCGACTACATCAGCACTGGAAAGTGGATAGGACTGGAAAGTGGATAGGATTGGGCTCTCAGGAAGCCAATAGGACCTATATAAAACTCTCCTGATCTTGACTTCTCAGTCTGAGGAATTTGTTGGGCCAAGTAACTACACAGATGCCTTTGCCCTATGGCAAGCGTCTCTTGCCCATGCTATTTATAGGAAAAAAAATGTAAGTATGCCAGGGCCAGTGACAGGATTAAAGCCGCAACTAGATGTTAATATACTGAATTTTCTTGATTATTGGCTGAACTTTACTACCGTGTCAGAAAACAAGTCCCAATGACATGTTTTCAAAAACCGCGACAATTAACTTCTTGACTTGGGCCCAGGAAAGAGTCCAGCCATCTGGGTTTCCCATAAATCATTCTTTAAAGTCTAGAATATCTGTCGCTAAATTGGAACTTAAAGCTAGGCTGAGAGAGATCTTTGTTGAGAGCAATTTAGCCTTAATGGCTAATAATGAAACAGCACCCTGGTATTCAGTGATTAAATTTCATCATGGCCTGGAACATTATTTAACATTTATCCAGGTTGGAGTTTGGGGGAGGGGGGAGCTTTCATGCTGTGGAGATCTCGGCAAATGCCACCAGCAGTGTTAGAGAAGGATATTGTAATGTGCCTTTTAATTCAAGACTCTGTCCAGCAGTCCTCTGCCCGAAACATTCACTTCTCTCATTGCTCTGACCATGTCAGGCCTTCCTTAAATCCCTACACTGACACCCCATCAGAATCCAACACAAGGTCCTTTTTCTTTCCTTCCTTTCCCATGGTCTTCCCACTTGCACCTCTCAGGTCGCAAACCTAACCTGGAGCTAGGCCAGCACAGTTAGGCCAATAAAGCTTGGAAGGCACAAGGGACACCGTAAAGTACGTTTGGTCCATTCTGGAGTCAGAGAGGCCGGCACACAGACGCACGACATCCTCCCTAAGTGGTTCAAATGCGCTTTACGGTGGCCTTTGGCAGCCTAACTCCAGGTTAGGATTGCGCTCTCACTCTCCCACCTTTCATGAATCCCACAACACTTTTACCTCTGACCTTTGCTCCTCAACGTCCATGATGTCCAAAGGGAGTCTACCCTTTCTCCCTCGCAACCCCTTATGCCTTGGGTGGCACAGAGCTCTTCTGCAATGCCTCCCCACTTATATCTTAATATCCCTTTTTTGGTGGCATATTTGATGCAACATGTAAGTCTCTTTTTCGATTATGTGGCAGTGGCAAAGGGAAGCCCTGCTGATGCTCGTATGTCACTGAGGTGGGCAGAACAGGGCAGGGGGTGAGCGGATTGGGGCAGGTCACGGGAAAGGCTGGAGGCAGGGTGGCACCTAGCTGCTGTCCCCACCACCACTTGCCTGCCCACCTGAGCTGCCACCAGTGGAGGGAAGCCATGTGGCGCAGAGGTGGGCTGTGCTAGCGGTGTTTGGCCTGCCCACCCTCATTCTGAAAGACCTCTGATATGGAGCATGGGGTTGCGGGGTGCGTGGTGGTGCAGGGGGCGGGGAGCCAGTGCAGGGGGCAGTGATCCTGGCCTGGGGCAGAGCCTCGGCTAGGCCCGCCACTGATGCCAACTAGAGGTGGACATTTTCAAGGCCTGGCACCACTGTTTGAAATCATTGGCCACTGGTACCACTTCTGTAGGGACGTGGTGGTGCAGCGAGTTAATCCGCTGTTGCTGGGCTTTCGACCGCAAGGTTGGGAGTTCGAGACTGCGTGACGGAGTGAGCTCCCGTTGCTTGTCCCAGCTCCTGCCAACCTAGCAGTTCAAAAGCACCTAAATAAATAGAGATAAATAAAGTAGATAAATAGGGACCACTTCGGTGGGAAGGTAACGGTGTTCCGTGCGCTACGGCGTAGAGTCATGCTGGCCACATGATTGGACAAAAACGCCGGCTCTACAGGCTTTGAAACGGAGATGAGCACCACCCCCTACAGTCAGTCACGACTAGACCATTCGGTCCTGGGGAAACCTTTACCTTTACCTTACCACTTCTGTGTCCATAGCATTCACATGGTGAGGACATAGAGATTCATTTCCCATGTAGAAATGAATGAGCTCATGAAACGCAGTTTTCTGAGGCCCCTCTGAAATGTCTGCTTGCTCACCCTAAAAAAGAGACCACCTGACTGGTGGCTACCGTTGCGTTGGCTGCTGCAAAATGCTGACCACCATGTTGAGATGCAAATACTGCATCCTTGATTGTAAGCTGGCAATTTGGCATGCAATTAGCTGGTGCGTTTATATTTCTGTGGTTAAGTTTTTGTTTTGATTTAAAATTGCTTTTTTTTTTAATTGGTGTTGATATTTGTTGTGACTTTTACTTTGTAATTATGCCTTTTATTGCTATGGCCGATGGCTGAAACAAATAAAACGGAAATAAAAATAATAAAAACAAAACAAAACATTCTGTACAACATATGGTACACCATAGAGATATGTCAGGTCAAAAAGAGAATGGGAAAACTATTGAAATGGAACACAGAGTGAAGGAATTAATGAGTATGTGCATGTCTGCCTAGAAAGAAGCTGTGCATGAAATAGGGGAGCAAATGATATGTCTGTCACTCCAGAAATGCAAATGAAGGCAGCTAATCCAAGTAGGGGGGAAATCCCTAAGGAGGCTGCACCATTGCTTTTGAAATCAAAGTGTAGTTAACGCAAAAGCTGATTCCTATTGAGGCAGTTGTCTAGACTCAGAGAAGCTCACCATACTTGCAGTATACTGTTAAATATATTTAAGGTGGTTTCAGGTTTATCCAACTCTTCTGATATCTATCTATCTATCTATCTATCTATCTATCTATCTATCTATCTAT
>JAJKFI010000076.1:4096178-4107351 GCA_029204185.1 Lerista edwardsae
GGGGGGGGTTCTTGCATCAACTGTAATGGTAGTAAAGAAGGAGAACTGTCTACTGCCTGGTTCCTAAGCAGCATGCCAGCAGGGGTGGGGATATGCATTTTTTGGAGTGTCAGAGGGGAGTGGAGGCTTTGCAAGATTTTTGCCCATACCTTCCCCAAAGTTAGCACCACCACTGTACTTATTGCACCTTTTCCACCTGTGACTCTCTGTAAGCCAATCTTTCATGGCTAAGGGCCCAATCCTATCCAGCTGTCTGGCACTGGTGCAGCTGTGCCAACGAGCCAAGGGCTGCATCCTGCAGTAAGAGGACAGTCAGGGAGGCCTCCTCAAGGTCAGGGAATGTTTGTTCCCTTTCCTCAGTGCTGCATTGCATCTGCAGTGCACTGGAAAGTTGGATAGGATTGGGCCCCAAGCCTTCACTTTCCCACAAGGAAGCATAATGCCAATCCCTTTCGGGTTTTAGGTAAGGAGCCGTCACCCCCCTCTGCAAGTAAATTGTCCCTCTTTCCCAAAACAAACAAAAGCAAACTCCTCCACCAAATCCTCTTTGGCAGAATCAAAAAAGATTAGGAGAATTCATCGCTTCTGTTTTGCAATCAAGCACCTGCCTGTGTTTTGCATCTTCCTCGTATTTCAGTCTGGTGCCTGGTGGAAACGCAAGGGCTGACACTGTCAGCAAATTGATGTGTGTGCTTGTACTTGCGCTATCTCCTTGCTTGCCTGCATCTGTTGTGCAGTCTGCCATCTCAGGTGGAAGGGCCTAAACGAAATAACAAATGGCACAGCACACCTCCCTGCTTTCAGCGGAAGCGCCCAATCTTTCCTTGTAAAAAGACAATTTTGCGGCAGAGGCTGGAAAGGAAAGCAGAAATAGAGCAAATGCTTAAAAAAAATGCTAACACCCTATAAATAGCAAGAGAATGCATATTTGAAACCACATCCCCAGACTTCTTGGATTGTATAAGATTTGCTTAATTTTGATTTTCTTCGAGGAATATAGGCAAGGAGAAAATATACAACTGTACTCTATTCTATGAACGTATGAAACTGTCCTACTGAAAGCCCAGTCCTAAGCTTCGCTGGCTCAGTGGGGCCGTATGGCCTCCCCTATATCAGGGAGCAGCTCAGGAGCAGGCTGGTGGTCTCTATTGGCAGTGGTTCCCAAACTGTGGGTCAGGAGCCGCCAGTGGGTCATGAGCCAATTTCAGGTGGGCTGCGAAGCACCTACAGCAGCCATCTTGAAAATATGGAAAGATGGGACACAGGAAAGGGGAGGGCTGTATGATTATTTTGCTTGTGTCAAGGTTGTAAATAGGCTGGTTTCTTTCTTTCTTTCTGATTCACTTTGCTATTAGAAAATGGCTGAGAAATAACCCAACTCATTGCTGCATTTGCAGGAAAGCAGCAGGCTCTGATGTCACAGTAACAGCACTTCAGGCCATGACATCACTTCTGGTGGGTCTGGACAGAGTGGCATTCTAAAAAGCAGGTGCCGGTTCTCAAAGGGTTGAGAACCACTGCTCGACGGGATAGAGATTTTTTTCTCTGTATCCCAAGTAACACCCCAGCCTGCCCAATGGAGCGACTAGGATTTGCACAAGCTATTTAGCTGGTGCTAATCTAGGCAGTCCTGCGTAGGGCATTCAGACCCAGGAGGGGATTTATGACATTCCTCCTGGGCGTGATCCACCCCCTATTCCACCTCTCCCACCCAGAACCCCCCCTCCTCTGTTCTTCCCACTGTCCCTCTACCTCCTGGCATGACTCTTTCCTCTACTGGCAGCTGATCCACTGGATGCACCTCAGAGCTGTTTTGGGAATCTGGACCTGGTAGAGGATGTAGCCTTCCCTACTTGTATTATACTCCTTTCAGCACCAAGGGATAGCCTGGAGACTGAACACCATTTTGAGGCATAGAATAGAATCCCCATCATCACATCAGAGGGCGATAGCTAAACCCACCATGATCCTGAAATATAGCCTCTGCCAAAACTAGTTCATGAATGACATGAACCATTACGATAAAAATCACGGTGCTTATTGGAGTTGTTTCTACGAGAGCTTCGTTTTCTTTGTCACTATCTGCCCATAGACATCCTTCCCCCGCCTAAGAAAAATGAACAATACAAAACTCTTCCATCAGTGAGTGAATATTATGGTGATGTATCATGACACAGGGCTGTATTGATGGAAGGGGAGGTATAATGGAGGAGAATGGAACTCTTTCGGCCTGGAGCAACTTTAATATTGCCATTATTATTAAATAATGCTGGATATTTTCTTTTTATGCAGTGTCTTTGTTCCCATCTCCCTAGACTCTCAGTTGAATATAACTTTAGCTGTGAAACTGCGCTTTTGCTAAAGTGTTCAAAAGAAGCAAAATCTAGTAACTCCTTAATGTTAAGGGCTCAATCCTAACCTGGAGTTAAGCTGACTAGACACAGTTAGACCAGCAGAGTTTGGCTGGCACAAGGGCCACTGTAAAGCACATTTGGACCACTCTCAGAGTCAGAGAGGATGGCTCATGTCTGTGTGCTGACCTCTCTGACTCTGAGAGGGGTCCAAACATAGTTTATGGTGTCCCTTGTGCCGGCCAAACTTTGCTGGCTTAAATGTGCTGGCTTATCTCCAAGGTAGGATGATGCTCTTAGTGTAACCTGTGCCAAACCTGCAATGAAACAAAGGAACAATTTGGATCAGGCCATTTAATTCAGCGTCCTAATTCCAACAGTTGCCAATTGGATGCCTCTGGGAAGTTCAGTTGAAGGTAATAAACCTCCACTTTGTCCCCAGCACCGGACAGCCCAATCCTATGCCAGTTTTTGCTGGTGGGACAAGCATATGCACCTTACACCAATGCAGAGGCCTGTCCCACTGGTGGAAAGGCCTGCACCAGTGGGATGGCAGGGGAGGGCAGAATGGAGCTGGGAGGAGTGGGGGTTGGGAGGGGTGGGGGAGAGTGGGGAGGAGAGTGGGGGAGGACAGGAGGAGGGTGGACCAGGCCTGACAGGAAAGTGGACATTGCAGAGGAGACCTCCTCCCAGGCCTGAGCCTGACATAGGGTGGCCCAAATTTGCACCAATTTTAGAGTTGGCGTAACTCTTAGTAGCCTCATAGAGGCTGCTGAGGCTTTACCTCGGGTAAAACTCCAGCAGCCACAATTCCCATGCTGGATGTGATAGAGGCTGCTGTTCTTTCCCACGCCCTTACCTAGATAGTCAGGTTTGGCTGCCCAATGGCAGAGGCAACATACCTGTAAGTGGAATGGCATCTGTAGATAGGACAAATCCATATATACCCATGGCAGCAGGATAATGGGATTTCAATGAGACAAAGTTTGCTTGCCAGCAATTTATTGGGGCTGCTTGACCTGCCCAGGAACCTCTGGGGAATTAGAAGTAGCCAAAGGTAAGAGAAAATAGACCACAATTTTTTGAGGGGGGGGGTCTTGCTGGGCATTAGAGCACAATCCTAAACTGGAGTTAGTCCAGCATAAACTAAACCAGCAAAGTTTGCCCAGCACAAGGGCCACCATAAAGTGTGTTTGGACTACTCTCAGAGACAGGGAGGATAGCGCACGTCTGTGTGCTGGCCAGTGGCGTCACTAGAGTTTGCATCACCCAGGATGGGAGGTCAGCACGTCACCCCCCCATGATGCGCGTCACCCCTCCTCCCAAATCATACAGAATAAATTGCAATATCATATGCACAACCTAAATGCAGTGTTATCACTAGGGTTGGTGTTACCCCCCCCCATCAACTTTATTTATTTATTTAACTAGTACAGGTCACCCAACAAATTAGTAACCAACAAAAAACCCGTGGCCAATTTGATGACACTCACACAATTAAATAAATGTTCTAGCATTAGCTCTGATACTTGGAAATGAGAACTGACTCATAATGATTTTTTTAAAGAATCGTGATTTTTACATAAAAAGTTTGTATTTTCAGTTTTTAGCTTTTTGGCCATAACCTTTGATAGAATGAAGATATTACACTCTGGTTTTTTTTATTGAATTCTGGGTGAAATTCCACATCCAGTGGTATATAACATGATGATATTATTCCATAAAACCACAATTTTTTTAAAAAATTGCTATTTTACATTAAAAATTGTATTTTGGGGTTTTAGTTTTATGGCCATAGCTTTTTATAGAATTAAGATATTACACTCCGGTGTTCTTCATTGAATTCAGGGTGAAATTCCACACCCAAGCAGTATATAGCATGATGGTATTATATTTTAAAATTTTAGCAATTTTGGTCCCTGGTGGTGTCACCACCACCCCCATGCATGTCACCTGGTGTGGCCCGCCCCCTGCCCCCCCTCACAACACCACTGGTGCTGGCCTCTCTGACTCTGGGAGTGGTTCAAACATACTTTACGGTGGCCCTTGTGCAGGCCAGACTTTGTTGGCTTAGTTTATGTGGGCCTAACTTCGTTTAGGATTGCGCCCTTAATCACATGGTCTACTTTCATGGCTTCCATGGTTTATTACTGAGTCATTGGGACAATGAAATGCCAGGGATGAGAGCTGGAATTCCATTGGTAGGAAACTCATGCAATGGATTGAAGGTGTGCTAGAGCTCAGTTAGAAGCTCAGTGATGTCAGCATCATCACTGCCAAATGAGAGGAACCCATGCAGTGGCTCCTCCCCATGTCAACTTTGCCCCTCACAGAAATTGGAGCAGTGCTAGTGTGGGGCTCCTCCCATTTGGTCTGACTCTTCCAATAGAGGAGAATACAATACAGCATTTCCCATACCTTACGGGTCACATCGGACTGTGCCCGGGGAATATACCAGGTATACCAGCTTGCCATTGCCACCTTGGCTGCATCTATTGACACTATACCATCTATAAAAGGTAAAGGTTTCCCCATGACCGAATGGTCTAGTTGTGACTGACTGTAGGGGGCGGTGCTCATCTCTGTTTCTGAGCCAAAGAGCTGGCATTTGTCCAAGGACAAGCTTCCGTGGTCATGTGGCCGGCATGACTATACGCCAAGGTGCACGGAACGCCATTGCCTTCCCATTGAAGTGGTACCTATTTATCTACTGGCATTTTTTACATGCTTTCAAACTGTTAGGTTGGCAGGAGCTGGGACAAGCAACGGGGGCTCACTCCATTGCATGGTCTCGAACTGCCAACCTCCCGGTCAACAAGCTCAGCTCAGTGGTGTAACCTGCAGTGCCACCACATCCCTATACCATCTATATCACCTACCTAATACACTGCTAAAGCAATTATAATTTATAATTAAAAATTATAAAAATGCACCCTTGGGATAAAAACGCAGAATACCGCCTTTGGCACTTTTCCTCCTCAGCAAAAAATCAAAACGTTTAGCAGCTCTAATTATAGTTATAGACCACTTTCCAACCGAAAGTAGTTCACAAAGTGGTTTACATAATCATTGCACAGTTGTCTGTATCCTCCTCAGGTTTTTTAAGCTATTAATATATTTATGTGGCTTCTTACAATAAGAACTATGAAACCAATTTCCAGCTTTCTGAGTAAAAATGACTTCCTAGCAACAATGGGACTCGTGGGAAATGCAGTGCCCTCCTTCTGATTATGCTTGCATTGAAACAGTTCCAAACATATCCAGATTGTTATGGCGATAAGAAGATACTCAATGTGCAAAAATTGCAAATATTTAAATGAAACCAAGATCTTACCATGACAGCTTAAATGCATCAGGCAGGGGCTGAGACAGCGACAAACAGAGTGAATCAAAATATGCCGCAGCTTCTGTTAGCGCAAGACATTAAATAGAACATGAAGTGCAGTTACATTTTTATTCCCAGATTTAGGAAGTCTTTATCACCGGCTTTCTTATTTTATTGCTGTGACACCTGATAACAGAGGGGGGAAAGCATAGCTAAATATAACTGTCAGCCTGTGGATTGCACAGCAATGAGATGTGTCAGTTCATATGTAAATGGTTGGAATAAAAGGTACAGATGGGCAGATGTGTGGAACAGCCTCTTTCTCATTTTGTCACCAGTGTCTGCATTCTCTGGAACCTGTTGTTTTTCCCTGTAATGGGAGAACAATTTTGCCAATAGAGCTGGAGGCATGTTCGGAGACAGTCATTCTGAATATGTGGGTACTGTGTTGGACCTGGAAAACCAGGGCTGAAGAGAGACCATAGTCTCTCCATGGGCGCAGTCCTAACCAACTTTTCAGCACTGACATAGCTGTGCCAATGGGGTATATTGATATTCTGCAGTCTGCAGTAGAATAGTAGTCATGGAGGCCTCCTCAAGGTAAGAGAATGCTTGTTCCCTCACCTCAGAGTTGCTTTACCCTTACACCAGGGCTGGAAAATTGGTTAGGATTGCTCCCTAAGAGAGTTGAGGGCTCGGGCCCAGGGTATTTGAGGGACCGCCTCCTTCCATATAACCCTACCCGTACTCTGAGGTCATCTGGGGGGGCCCTTTTGACTGTGCCGCCACCAGGAGAGGTGAGAGGGGTGGCGGCCAGCAGGAGAGCCTTCTCGGCGGTGGCACCCCAACTTTGGAATACCCTCCCCTTAGAGTTAAGAACTGCTCCCTCGTTGGCGGTATTTCGGCGGGGACTGAAGACCTTCTTGTTTAAACAGGCTTTTAGTTGCTGACAGGCTGGCTGGTCTTTGTATTCTTTTATTTTCTGTACCTGATCCATGGGATAATCGTTGTATTGTATATTGTATTTTTATATTGTTTTTTAATCACTGTTTTTAAATTATGATGTTATTCTGTTTTTAATTGTTTTTGTAATGCTGCCTTGAATGCCTTTTTAGGCAGAAAGGCGGGGTAAAAATCCTTAAAATAAAATAAATAAATAAATAAATAAATAAATATGCTGGAGCAGTCAGTACCCACTCCTTTATGTAGCCCTCCACCACCTGTGGCTAAGAGAGCAGAGTGAGAAGCAAGACAGGAAATCCCAGGTCAAATCTGCCAGGTCTGTAGGTCAGTGGCATAGCTAAGGCTTTTGCTACTTCAGGCAAAGAAAAATTTGTAGCCTCCCCATAATGAAATCAAATTTAACTTATGTAGAGCCCAAGCCTATACCAGTCTACTCAGAGGTAAATCCTATTATAGCCAATGGAGCTTACTCCCAGGAAAGTGTGAATAGGATTGTAGCCTAAGTAAATAAATAGTTTTCTGGTTTTTTGGCCATAGCCTTTGATAGAATACTGATATTCCAACACAGTTTGTTTAATTGCATTCAGCATTAAATTATCTTTCCAATCATTGGAATCCAGTGCTGTATGACATGATGCATACTATAACATTCATGCATACTAAGCTCAGCTTGTTGCCCCCAAAGCAATTGCTACTCCCTGAGCCCCTTAGCTATGCCATTGCTGTAGGTGGACTTAGGCAAGCTACTGTCTCACTGATAGCACAATCCTATTCTTGTCTTTGGCTGGTGCAGCAACTGCGGCAGTGGCCAAAGGTGGAGTGAACATGCCATAAAGCACATTTGCGGCAACCACAGAGCAAGCGGCACTGGTGGGGAGGCCTGCACAGCCCTGCTGATGCTGCATCCAGAAACCTGGCCACCGGTGGAGGCAACTGAAATGCTGGGTGGTGGAGGGTGAGTGGGAAGGTGGAATAGAGTCAAGGAGGAGGCATTCCGGGGAAGGGCCAAACAGGGGCAGTGTGGCTTTTAAAAGTGACACACAAGGGTCTTTCTAGGAATGCCCATACTAACCTGGAGTTAGGCTGGCACAGTTAGGCCAGCAAAGTTTGGCCAGCACAAGGGCCACTATAAAGTGTGTTTGGACCACTCTTGGAGTCCGAGAGGCCAGCATACAGACATGTGTCATCCTCCCTGACTCAGAGAGTAGCCCAAACGTGCTTTATGGTGGCCCTTGTGCTGGCCAAACTTTGCTGGCTTAGTTTATGCCAGCCTAACTCCAGTTTAGGATTGCGCTCTAAGTCTCATTAAGGGCACAATCCTGGAGTTAGGCCGGCACAGTTAGGCCAGCAAAGTTTGGCCAGCACAAGGGCCACCGTAAAGTTCGTTTGGACCACTCTTGGAGTCAGAGAAGCTAGCACACAGACATGTGTCATCCTCCCTGACTCAGAGAGTGGTCAAAACGTGCCTTATGGTGTGCTGGCCAAACTTTGCTGTTCTAACTGTGCCGGCCTAACTCCAAGTTATGATTGCACCCTTAATCTATACCTGCCAAATGAACTGCAGTTCATGGTGAATGCAGAGTGCAGGACTTCAGTGGTGAATCCCAAAGGCCAGTACTAGACCCTAAAAGATGCCCCAGGAGCAACTGCACTGCATATTGGTTCCATGGCAGATGCAGAGGGTGAGTAGAAATGGAAAGGATTTTTGGAAGACAGGAATTTGGAAAACCACTGCAGTAAGCCCAGGGCACTGTGCCTAGCAAGTAATCCCCTTACTCTGATGAACAATAGACACAGAAGTCGAAGTCTGGCTTGGCAGCGACTGCAATGAGATCAGAACAGAGCAGTCAGTGTCACAACGTATTCACCTTTTGCCAGTCACTGAAATTCAAGGGAAAATATTATGAAAGCCCTGTCAAAGGCAGGTGGATCAGAGACTTGTTAACGCTTGCCATTCAGCCTCTTCAGTATTTCAACATGACAGTCAAAGGGGAAAAAAAGAATGCCTGAATGACTTTGGGATAGAGCAAAAATTAAGGTTTGGGCGGGGGGGGGGGGCCTATTGAAGCTGGCTGAGGTGAATGAAACCATTCAGGAATAAAGTTAGCAAACTATGGTTAAATGAAAGATGAGACTAATCAATAAATTCACCTTTGAAGAAGATTCAGGCTTGGTATACAGCAAAGGTCTCTAAACTTTTCAATACACAGGCCATTTTGTGTATTTCACACATTTTCATGGGCCAAAAAATAAATAAATCAGTTTCATATATGAAGGGCAGCACAATCCTGCCCCCTACGTAGCATTGACGCAACGTTGTTGCATCAACACTGTCATTAGCGCCGACACGGGGGCGCTGAGTGGCACCCCAGTGTCAGCGCTAAGGCTCTCAGGCTGACGCTATGAGTAGCGTCAGCCCAAGAGCGCCGACAGGGAGCCTCCCTCGCGCCAGCTGAACTCGGCTGGCACAAGGAAGGTTCTGAGGGGAAGGAGGGCGGGGAATGGGTGGTTCTGGGCGGAGGGGTGGGCGGGCCGGCAGGTGTGCTGGCCCAGGGAGGGGGTGGGGCCAGGATGTGGCCATTAGGCCTCATTGTAGGCTTCATTGGGAGGCCGCGCGGCCTCCTCGTTCCTGGGCCTGCTATACAGGAAGCATACGGGGAGGCTGGAGCCTTCCCTGGGGCAAGGGCGATAACATGCCCTTGCCTCTGGGAGGCTCCCCAGCACCCCTAAGGTGCACTGGATTTGGCACAGGCCCGCCAGCCTCGGCAATCCAGCACAATTTAGGATTGCGCTCTGAACGAAATTTCCATGAATGAATAAGTTTTACTTCGATTTTATTTTGTAATGAGCGTAATATGCCTCAGAGCAAAAGAGAAATGTGACAAGTTCGAAGAAACAATGCCCCTTTTCAACTCAGAAATGATATGTTAGCAAATGACCAAAGAAATAGTTGCTGTGAGCCTAGGGGGCTGGAGCACCATCCAAACAAGGAAAGGGGAAAGTGCAGAAGATTTAGCCGAGAGGGTTAATGCCTCCGTTTGCCCGAAGATAACACCTGAAGATCTCAAGGTCGTGAGCTCGGGACTGCTGGAAGTCTCTGCGAGCAGCAGACCTTGGAAACTGCGGCTGATTAGAAGCTGAGTTTCAGCTGCCTCGTGGGAGGAGGAGTGTGCTGAAATCAGCTGCATCTCTGGTGGCAGCAGGGAAGCCTCATCAGCCAGCAGACGACAGACGGGTGGCTAAAGAAAGAAGGCTAAATCCAGAAAGAAAGATCTGTAGGAGTGTTGTTCTTGGAAGATAGAACATTCTGTAAATTGTAAAAACCTTCGGGTTTATGAGAAAGTCTGCCTATGTAAACCGCCTTGAGTTCAATCATTAGAGAAATCTAGTGATATTAAGAAAGGTGGTATATAAATAAATGTATTTAAAAAAAATGCTTGGGGTTTTGTTAGTATTAAAGAAGGCTAATGTTAGTATTTAACCAATTCCTTAATCCAAGCCAGCATTTAGAATTGCCTGGGTTAACTGCTGTCTAAAAGTTCATTCCAGGATTTAAGCTGCAAACCTATCCAGATGGGAGCAAGTCCCCTTGAATTTAATGGGGTTTACATCTGAGTAGAAATGCCTAGATTTGCGCTGTTTGACTAGGCCCAAAGGGCAAAGAGGGTTCTGAAAGAATAGATAGCTATGTGTTTGTGGCCATATACGAGAGGGACACTCAGCTTTTGAACCCTTTCATTTCTTAAGGCTATTTGCGGCCCAGTCCTATGCTTCCCAGTGCCCAGAGAAACAGCCATGCGGAAATGGCTGCCGCTGTATCCTATGGGTGCGGGGAAGCTTCCGGAGATTTCCTCGGGGAAAGGGGACATTTGTTCCTCCTCCCTCATGGGCAGGTCCCTCCCCCCATTCCACCCTCTCCCGCCCAGAACCACCTCCCCCACACCTTCCTGCCATCCTCCCCATACCCCTGTGCAGCCTGGCACTTTCCTTTTCATTGCTGGCAGTGGTGTCTTTTTGTGAAAGCGAGTCACAGCTGAGTCAGACACAACTCCATGGGAAAAAAGGAGCTGCTGGTTTGTGTGTGAGTGTGGGTGTTGTCGGAGTTATCATTTTACACTCCCCTGTCGTTCCTGTCCCATCTGCAGTCGGTGATGTGCTGAAGTCCTTCATTTCAACCAAAACTTCTTTTATGTAAGCATGAAAGATGTGCTGTTATTTGAGCAAGTGTAGCAATGCAGTGCTGAAAAATGATTGGTTCCATATGAACCCCAGCGATGAACCCCCCCCCCCCGCCCTCTGCTCACATCACAACTCTCACTTCTGCCTCCCTGGTAGGAGCTGTCATAGCCACACCTCCATAGCCAGTACCACTAAGACTAAAATCAATTTCTTTGTTGGCTTGGCTTTCTTCTTTTGCCACTTATTTCTGCTTTGAAACTCACACTTAACTTCAAAGTGAAGTTTCATCCCAAACTCTTGGAATGAGTTGCAATGGTATAAAAGAAATGTAGAAACAATGAAGGTGGGATAAAAG
>JAJKFI010000076.1:4107361-4122060 GCA_029204185.1 Lerista edwardsae
AAAAGCATCCCAGATAAATATAAAAGGTACACCAGCATGCAATCCTAGGCACATTTACTTAAAGGTTTCACATTTCCATTGTCTCTGTCCACTGGGGCCATTCGTCCAATGAATGCAGTGTAGATGCCCTTACTCTTTCCTGGGCAACATGGACCAGTCATAACTTCTCGTCTCCTTCCATCAATCTATCTCTTCCCCTTCTAACAGCACATTGGCATTAATGCAAATTTCTCCATCTACTTTTTTCTTGGTGAAAAAGTGCTAAAGATAGTATGTAAGAAACATAACCATGCCCAAGCCTTACCCAAGTCATTCTTTCCAGCCATAAGAGCTCAAACATTTTAAAAATAATTTTTTATGATATTGAGTGCACAATCCTAATCTGGAGTTAGACTGGCACAGTTAGGCCAGCCAAGTTTGGCTGGTGCAAGGGACACTGTAAAGCACGATTGGACCACTCTTGGAGTCAGGGAGGATGGCACATGTCTGTGTGCCGGCCTCTCTGACTCTGAGAGTGGTCCGAACATACGTTATGATGTCCCTTGAGCCTGCCAAACTTTGCTGGCCTAACTGTGCTACCCTAACTCCAGGTTAGGATTGCACCCTGAAATATTTAGGGTGCTGACATTCACACCCAACACCACAAATCTGCCCTACAAGTACTGAATTCCACACACAGCATCAACAAATAGAGAGCATCAACAAGCGAGGTACACCACATTTTACTACAGTGCCGTCTGAAGCTTTCCTCCCCAATTCAAGATGTATCATTCTCTCAAGTTTGAGCCCTGCAAATGGAGACATGCTTTAAAAACACACACCTTAAATGGAGGACTCATATAAAAGAAGAAAACAGAACAATATGTTTTTGTTGGAAGGGAATGGCCTGAGCAAATAGCACACTGTAATCCATAAATTTGATAAACTGAAATTTTTTTTCACTACACTGCTGTCTTTGTTGTGGCGGTTGATGAAATAATCCATGTATAAAGTTTGTCTGGCTTTATTCGGTAATACAGCTTAAGGAGAAAAATCAATGCGCTCTTATGAATTTTGGATTGTCTACATTTATGTGAGGAACAGTTCTGTTTTAAACAATGTTTGTTTTGAAGCATATCTACTGAGCCAAGGAGCTGACAGCAACATAGCACTGGAGAAGCAGGTAGGAATGTAGCCCTGACTTTATGCTATATCTCGGGGCTGTCCTGCTCTTGAAATAGTGATGTTACTAGAGTTTGTATTACTTGGTTCAGAGTATGAATTTGTCTTGTTTGCAGAGCCTAAATGAGATCACAATCCTAACCTGGAGCTAGGCCGGCGCAGTTAGGCCAACAAAGTTTGGCTGGTACAAGGGCTATTGTAAAGCATGTTTGGACCACTCTCGGAGTCAGGGAGGATGGCGCACGTCTGTGTGCTGGCTGACTCTGAGACATGCACCATCCTAGGTCAGACATGCGCCATCCTCCCTGACTCCAAGAGTGGTCAAAACATACTTTATGGTGCCCTTTGTGCTGGCCAAACTTTGCTGGCCTAACTGTG
Source organism: Lerista edwardsae (assembly GCA_029204185.1). Taxonomy (NCBI): domain Eukaryota; kingdom Metazoa; phylum Chordata; class Lepidosauria; order Squamata; family Scincidae; genus Lerista; species Lerista edwardsae. The sequence goes on from JAJKFI010000076.1 coordinate 4,108,901, forward strand.
CCTGCCTAACTCCAGGTTAGGGATTTCACTGTGAATTATGCATGAACATCGTTTCCCCCAGAAATTCTTCTGTGGCTCAGAATATACATGGAGATTCAGTACCTGTGTGGTTCTATGCACAAGAAGGTCCATCTCTTCTCATATCTTATTTCCCCAAATGAGCATCCAGATGTGTCTGGAAAACCCACGGGCATGAAGGGTATTCAAGCTTGTAGCCATAATGACTAGTCATCATTTAATTGACATGCGTGTCCTACAGTATTTAGGGCCCAGTCCTATCCACCTTTCCTGTGCCAGTGCAGTTGCAATGCATCTGCAAGGTAAGGAAACAAATGTTCCCCTACTTTGAGGAGGTCTCCCTGCATCCCCACTGCAGGATGTGGTGTACACCTCGTTGGCACAGCTACATCAGTGCTGGAAAGTTGGATAGGATTAGGCTCTTAATCTCTTCTTGAAGCAATCTAGGCCAGTGGCTGTCAGTCCCACCAGTGGTGGTAAATCCTAGAAGTTCTCTGCGAAAATGCATACATTACAAACTGAGCTAAGTGGAGTTTGCCCACCACTATCCTGGAGTGCTGCAGATCCACAATGCCTGTGTCACTGGGGTCACTGATGCTGCAGTGTGGCTATTCTTTCTGCTCTAGCCTGTGCTTTTTGCTTTCTTCATTTGGTGGACCTATTTTTGTCCATGATTCTTCAATCAGTGCTTTCAGTATAGGATCCACTGATGGAGGGCAGGCAACTCATTTTCTTGTGGGAAGAGAAGGTCAGCTCCTGTGTACAACTTGGCTTGAATGTATTTACAAGTCTGAGCGGAAGCGGGAAGAGTTTTGCCTTTATTTATAGCAGTGCCCAAGCCCTGTAATGTTCTTTAGGTCTGATTTAACGCAAGTGCCATTCCCAACTCTGACTTTCCAGTTATTGACCATCAGTCAGAAAAATGGATGCAGTCTGAGCTGTTGTTTTCTCCAGGAGGGCTACAGATTCATAGAATTCTGCCTAGCAAAACATCCACTGATGGTCCAATCCTATCCAGAGGAAGCACTTGGTGACAGTAAAGGGAGCTGGAGCACTGGTGGGAAAGCCAGAGTTTATGGTCGGTGGAGTGATGGAGGCCTTCCAGAGCAAGTAAGCCCAGTGCAGGGGTGGAAGGGGATGGAGGAGGGCGGGGAGGGGTCGAATGGGGCATGGGAAGGTGGAATGGGGAGGAGATAGGGTAGGGTGGGCAGAGTGGGTCTGGGAGGGGGCTGGTTTAGCGGTAGTCATGCATGCCGAATCTTGACCCCTCTGCCCTGCCCTGGCCTGATCCGCGTGCATGGATCAGCATGGGTTTGTGCTAGCGAGGATGGTACACTAGTGCAGGTCTGAGCTGACCCTTGTGGTGCTCAGGCTTACCCTGGGGCAAGGAAACAAATGTCCCCTTACCCCTGAAAAGACGTCTAGCAGCCAAAAATCCCCCATGGGACACAGCATAGCTTGGACCAGCACCACTGCATAGCTGTGTGGATAGGATTGGACTGTGAAACTTTCAGCACCGCAGAAATATTTATTCTGATTTTTTATGCCTCTCCTGAAACCTGTAGAAGTGGTAAGGTAAAGGTTTCCCCACGACCGAATGGTCTAGTCATGACCGACTGTAGGGGGCGGTGCTCATCTCCGTTTCAAAGCCTGTAGAGCCGGCGTTTGTCCGAGGACAAGCTTCCATGGTCATGTGGCCAGCATGACTCGAAGGAACGCCATTACCTTCCCACCAAAGTGGTCCCTATTTATCTACTTGCATTTAGGTGCTTTCGAACTGCTAAGTTGGCAGGAGCTGGGACAAGCAACGGGAGCTCACTCCGTTGCGCAGTCTAGAACTCCCAACCTTGCGGTCGAAAGCCCAGCAACAGCGGATTAACCTGCTGCGCCACCACGTCCCACGACAAATGTGGTACAGTGTATTAACTCTTTGAGGGCCATTGATTCCAGATCATATGTAGGTTGCAACCAATCAGTGTCTTTCTCAATCTTACACACAGTTTGGCCGGCCCAAGGGCTATTGTGAAGCACATTTGGACTACTCTCTGAGTCAGGGAGGATGGTGCATGTCTGTGAATCTATTCCCCTTACTCCAGTTTGTGCTGTAGCCTGCCCCAACCCTGTGCTGGATATGGGGCAGGTCAGTTGGTTAGGATTGTGCACTGAAATATATAAATGGAATATAGAGAGAAGGTCTCCTCTCTCCTTTCTTTCCATGGCAGTTGACTGCTGTGATTCTGCAGTTTAAAGGTTACCAAGAAGCCTCTTCAGCAAGTCAGGCTGAGGAGGCAGATTTATAACTCGTCTTTACCCCGCCTTGTCCCTGCAGTCTCTTCTTTATTATTCAATTAAAACACTTTTATATAAGAGCATTATATGGAGGAGGGGCGATGTGATCGTATATGTTTAACTACCATCTGATTGCTTATAAATAAAGTATGATTAACTTTTGTTTATAAGCCTCATTAATGAAAGCCTCAGACAAGTCGATATTAGGAACTTGCAAAATTAAAAGAGATAAATACATAGTAGACATCACAATCCTTGTGATTTAAAATGTGATGCTACCAAGACTCTTCTTGCCTTGATGTGATTGTGGGCATAATCCTAACCAACTTTCCAGCACCATGGTAAGGGCAATGTAGCTCTCGGGTGCGGGAACAAACATTCTCTTACCTTTCGGAGTCCTCTGTGACTACGATTCCATTGCAGGATGCAGCACCTCCCCATTGAGATGCAGCACAGGGCCCAATGTCAGTGCTGGAAAGTTGGTTAGGATTGCGCCCTATTTGTTGCAAGTAGCAAATGGATGACTCCACACACCGAACATGGTGGCACTGCTGGATCAGTTCTGTCATGTGACCCCTTTGTATCCTGAACACAAACATCTTTTTGTTGTCACATCCAAACCACCACCTGCATTTCCAATATGGAATGCTACATTTGCTGATCTGCTTGTGACAATAAAACCTAGAGAGTACATTAAGCAGCACATTTAAGGCCCTCAGACAAAAAAAACAGTCTCAATGGGCCTCTTTGTTGGAAAGTAGGTGCAATGCTGCCTGCTGAACACTAGGGAGCAGTATTGTCCAGGAGACAGATGATTCAGAGACTACATGTCTTGGACCTTTGGTTTGTCTTCACCTGTGCAGATATGTCTCTGTTTGACTTCCTTTCTCTCTTCTCTCTTTGACCTCCTCATCCTCCCAGCATTCAGACCTTTCTCCGTGAGCTCCAACCAGCTGCATGGAGTCTACTGTGTCATGACATCTCACACACCTACACAAAAGGAAGATCTCTAGGGACGCTGTTCCAAAGTTCAGGACCTGTATAGCCAACAAAGTTCTATATCAGTGAGTCTCAAACGTTTTAGACCGGGACCCACTTTTTAGAATGGCACTCATGTTGGGATCTATTGGAAGTGACGTCATTAACCTGGTACTGATGTCATAGCCAGAAGTGACATAATCAAGGAGGAAGTACCGTCAGTGTGACATAACCAAAAGACACTCCTGGAATGCAAACTGGCATTCTTGGACTGAAGCAAATGCACAACTATGAAACATGAAACCATGAGTCCTGAGTAAAAAAGCATTTCCTTTAATAAGTTACCCTCTACTCCCCCAAACTTCTGCTGCACACCTGAGGATCATTTGCAGCACACCAATGTGCTGAGGCATACCCGTTGAAAATTGTTGCTCTGTAGCCATATTGTCCAAGTGAGAACAGATAATGTGACCCAGCTTCAATAAATCTACTAATCTAGGAAAGTTGTATATGACAATAGCAGGTGTGGCTTGTTCAAGAGTGTCTTGCTTTGGGATCCTTTTCAAAATTCAGCTTTGGAAGTGGTTCCACAGACACACAAAACGTCCACAGAGTAGCAGCAGCATGTCAGTCCTAACAGGGGGAGGTGAATTTTCTTTGTTCACCAACTTTCCCTCAAATACAATGCAATAAATTATTGAGATTTAAGGTACTGAACGGGCAATAAAAATATCCTCCAAGATATAACAATATTTTTAAGCTGCCAATAAAAATTAATTATATTGAAGATAAAGTAGTTAAAAGCTAGGTTAAAAAAATCGAGTTCTCTCATAATTTTAATCAGTCAGCCATTGATGTGATTTATACGTTTTACCTTGAAGGCTAAAGGTATTTGAACTACATGGGCATCAGGAAAAAAGCAAGGCATCCGTTTGAAGGGATCCTGAACTCTTTCAGATTCAAGATGTTGCAAAGTGTCGTTTCAACTCAGAATACGCCACAGTGAATAGCCTTGGATAATTGCGCAAAGAGGCATCTTTGAAAGTGGCATCCTGTTATATTTAGCAGGGGGAGTGCACCTGTCCTTCTTCATTCCAGCATGACATATTTTCCAGTGGATGTTGCTGGTGTCTCTTCTGGTTTTTTTCCGTAAGATTGTTACCCCTTTCTGGAAAGGGAGCCATTTATGGATTTATTTTACTGTTTACACCGCTCCTGTTGAAAACTGGTAACTCTTCTTCTTCTTCTTCTTCTTCTTCTTCTTCTTCTTCTTCTTCTTCATCATCATCATCATCATCATCATCATCATCATCATCATCATCATCATCTTGTAGACCAGTGGTATTCAAACTTTTTAGACCAGGACCCACTTTTTAGAGTGGCACCTGTGTTGGGACCCACCGTAAGTGATGTCATTAACCTGGAAGTGATGTTGTGGCAGGAAGTGACATCATCAAGCAGGAAGTGCTGTCATCGTGACGTAATAAAATGGCATTCCTGAAATTCAAATTGGCATTCTTGAACTGCAGCAATTGTACAACCATGAAACATCTCTGACAGAAAGCAAGATGAAGACAAAATGTGATGTAAAAGCACTGAACTAAAAACAATTAAAAAAAAAAACTCACTTGAAAATTCAAACTGTTAACACTCACAAAAGGAAATGTAGCAAGAGTAAGGTCTGCAGTTTCCAAGATGGCTGCTCCCAGCTTTCCGTGACCCATCTGACATCAGGTCGCAACTCACCAAGTGGGTCCTGACCCACAGTTTGAATAACACTGATCTAAAAACTCTAAAAATCACTGATCTAACACTCTAAAAATGGAGTCCCCCAGAACCGTTGTTGCCTTGCCCTCTGCGCAGTCGCACCATGCCCCCTGCATCTGGAATTACTCCTTTTCGGAGCACAACAGACACAGGGGTGGTGGGGAAGGCTCATCTGTGCTCCGGTATTTCCCCAGGCCCAATGGCACCCATGGTAGGTACAGCACCATGCTGCCTGGGTGCTCTGCCTCTGGAATCCCTAATTTGTAGGCACCCTGGATCTTTTTCTGTGAATGGAGAAAGGCCCATTTGATATATTAAGTATATCAAATACCACAAATTAAGTGGTAAAGCTTTTCCTGAACTGTACCATTTTGGACTGCAAGTGTGTATATTCGTATTTTTATTTATTTATTTATTTATTTATTTAACCTTTAGTTGGCATACAACAAACATCGGAACAAACAATACAGATAAAATTATCATTAACCATGACTTAAGTCCTTACAGCTAAAACACCTGTTCAATGGGCCCATTGAAACGCTGGTTATTTGTTTTAATGATATGCACTAGAAAAAGAGCCAGTTGGTTAAGCACAACAGGATCCTCAGAGTCAAGTAAGAGATTCAGAGTCACCTCTTTACTAGCCGCGCCCAACTTAGTCATAAGAGGTTGGAAATATTTCTCTCTGCTCTTAGAATGTAATGGGCAATGGAAGATTAAATGCTCTACAGTTTCAATACTGCCCAGCTGGCAGGGGCAGGACCTATCAGCGTAGGGAACACCTTTAAAACGGCCCCACAGGACTTCTGAGGGTAATACATTGCAGCGAGCCAACGTTATAGCCCTGCGTCTTATAGGGATATCCAAGATGTACAAATAGGGTGGAACTTGACCACCAATCGTTTGTAATTGAGAAAAAAGCGGCGAGCAACGAGTGTTGGCCCTCTGCAATAAATTTCGGTCCTGCAATTCTAATAATTTCCCCTTGATGGATCTAAAGGCTTCTGCCTGGGATATCGAGCCTATCAGTTCAGTATCTATCCCCAGTTCAACAAGTTTGGCTGCCCAGGGCTCAGCTGAAAAATAAGTATCTGCAAGCATACACTGAATCAGGTCATTATCTGTGTGTGAGTAAAACACAGAGAGCCACAGCTTTGTGACCCGTATCCAGGCAACAGTTTCAATTGTTCTTAGGCCAGATTCTAGGCACAGAACTGCATATGGAACGCAACTTGGCATACCAAAAATCTTCCTGAGGAAGGAAGCTTGCACATGTTCAACCGAATGGTTAAAGTCTCGGATCCATAGCGGAATGCCATACAGAATGAGAGCTAGACATTTGGCTGTGAATACTTTTACGGCCGCAGGTATATATAAGCCCCCTTTGGTGAAAAAAAATCTACAAATAGCCTGGGCAGATAAAGAGGCGGCCTTACACACATGGTTGCGTTGTACCTTCCAGGACAGATTGTAAGTGAAATAGAAACCGAGGTACTTATATGATTTAACTTGCTCCAGCTCCATGTTGTTAAGCCTCCATTTCCTTGGCTTCCATGATTTAGCGAATACAAGGATTTTAGATTTCTCATAGTTTAGTTGTAACTTATTTCCTATGAGATACTCGAGACTTTTATTGAGCAACCTTTTAAGGCCGATTTGGGTGCGGGATAAGATCACCGCATCATCCGCGTAAAGGAGGATCGAAACATGGCGATTACCTAATTTTGGGGGGTGTCCTTCAGGGATATCTAAACAGGGGGCCAGGTCATTCAAGAAGATATTAAACAAAATCGGGGCCAACAAACAACCCTGTTTGACCCCCTTGTTGGAAATAAATTCCTCTGTTAGACTCCCATGCGGAGAGGTGCGCACTTGGCACAGGTTATTGGAATAGAGGCCTTTAATAAGATATAATAATCTATTATCTATCCCAAGATTTTGTAATTTGTGCCAGAGTAAATCTCTATCCACACTATCGAACGCGGACTTAAGATCGAGAAAGGCCACATACAGTTTGGAATTTAAATTGATGACATATTTGGTGGCCAAATGTTTTAATATGAGTCCATGATCGATTGTTGATTTGCCCTTCCTAAAACCTATCTGCTCAGGCCGAATGATCTTCCGTTGATGAATCCACAGGTTTACCTTGTTCAACAGATATTTGGCATAGAGCTTACCAACAATCGACAGTAGACTGATCGGCCGATAGTTAGCTGGATTATGGGGATCCCCCTTCTTATAAATAGGTACAATTATGGACTTTAGCCATGCTTTGGGAAATAGCCCAGTTGCATTAACAGCAGTAAACAAGTTGCTTAGACGTGGGGACCAAAAGGACATATCAGCTTTGATCCAGTCAGCTGGGATGGCATCTACGCCAGCTGCTTTACCCAGTTTCAGACCTTGGATGAGTGGTATAATTTCCTCCTCATTCACCGGTGGCCACTCCGATAGGTTTACTGTATCTGTGGAGAAACCTCGAGCAGCCTCCTTGTCCATCAAGGAAAGCAATTTAGAGAAGTGATCGATCCAGGATTGATTTGTTATGTTGCCTATAGGAGCAGGAGCATTACGAAAGCTCCCCCGCGTTATGCTCCAAAAAGCTTTAGCGTCGTTATGAACTATAGCAGAATGCAGTTTAAGCCATTGAGCTTTCGCAAAGAGCTTCTTTTTCTCCCTAGTCAAATTTTTGAATGCTTCGTTGATCTCAAAGAATTCTCTTAGTGACTCTTGAGAATTCTGAGCTCTAAATTTGGCAAAAGAAGCCCGCACTTGAGTTTTCACCTGCCTACATTCCTGGTCAAACCAAGAAGGGCGTACCATACCATTTCTGATGGTTTGAGTGGGTTGTTGCGGGCACAGACTGGTAATCATTTGGTTTGACAATAATTCATATGATCGAACAACCTTCTCTGGATTTGTGTCAGTCAACATACTAGCACAATATGTCCTGTTCACTTCTAGGTCAAGTAACGCACGAATCTGGGTGAGAGTTTTATCATCCCAACGAAGTTTGGATAACATAGGCCCCTTGGCAAGTTGTACAGGACAGGGTGTGCACACCTGCAAGTTAAAGTTAAACCAGATCCTTAAGGGAAAATGATCGCTCAAAATTAGATCATCCACCGAAAACTCATCTACCAGTTGCAACAAAGGGAGCGAGACTAAGATATAGTCTATAATGCTACAACCGAGTGCTGAGATAAAGGTAAACTCGGATGACTTTGGGTAGTGCAGAATACCATTTAACCACATCATATTCAATTGAAGGCTGAAGTTAGCTAGACATAAACCTGCCTCATTCAGGGTTTTATCTTTAGATTGCCTTATCCAGGAATTAAGAGGAAGGCCAGTTAGAGCATAATCACAGGTTAGGATTTTTTGGAAAGTTTGGTATTCACTACCCACTCTGGCGTTTAAATCGGCACCCAATATTAGAAGAGCCTGCGGGTGTCTTTCACTCAAGGAGACACAAAGTTGGGTGAAACTATTCCAAACCATCCTACACTGGTCCTTGGTGCCTTGAGGGGGGATATAGGCGTTTAAGATTAACAGATTTACTTCTCTACATTGAACCTTGACAATCAACAAGCTAAAGGACGTGTGTGACAACACAAGTGGGCTTGCTTTCCAAGGCTCTTTAACTAGGGTAACCAACCCCGCCTGTGGACGTCCATACTTGTTATTTTTTACAGCTGGCAGGTGAAAAGATTGGAACTCGGTGAGTGAGAAAGGTTCCTCCAACCACGTCTCCTGCAGACAAATAATGTCATTCTGTTTCAGATAATTTAGAAAATCAGGATCTTGCACCTTTTTCTTTAAACCAGCCACATTCCACGAAATCAAGGAAAACTTATCACGCAACTGATGTTTAGTGTGGAAAGGCAGTTGTGAGACATGATTATACTTGGAATCCAAATTGCTATTCTCTGTTTCTAGTCAAAAAGAGGCAGGCCTCAGCCCTTCTCTTGAAGTCACGATCTTATGTCTTTCTTCCACAGGATCATCCTTCTGTCTTGGACTTAACAGTTTACTGCATCTGTCCCTATAAATCAGCGTTTCTTGGTAGTCTGCAGTGTTAGGTGTCCACTTCTTGGGATTGCTTCCAGATGAAGCGTCGTCAGCCTTCCCTAGTTTGTTTAAGTGGCTGAAACGGGTAAAGATTCTGGTTCTCCGTGGGGAGTGTCTGTGCCGAAAACTGTCCTCTGGGCAGTTTTTTTCTGACCGAAACCGAGGAGGGTTACCTGGGGTGTATGTCGGCTTAATATACGAAGGCGGCTTTCTAGAGGGGGCACTATATCTCCTGGATATGTGCGGATCATAATTTTTATGTTGCCTTAGTGGGATATTATTGGGGTAAGACACAAATGGGGGATATAAGTTAGATTGGCCCACAGTCCTCGCCGTACTTGGAGCTGCGTTCTTAACATGCCTGGGCGCGTAAGGGGTATGTGACTGAACAGTCCCCGTATTCTTCCATCGTCTGGGATTGTGTTTAAACCCAGTTGACTTGTATGGGAATTTCCCTTTGGGCGCCTTGGGTCGCCTGGCGCTTGACGTCTCCCCGTGGCCCCATTTAAAAGATATATGCTCTCGTTTAAATTTGTGCAATAAATTCCAAAAGAATTGCGCATGCTCCGGGTTTGTGAACGTTAAGAGGATCTATATTCGTATTTTTGGATTGCCTTTCCTGGAAGCAAAATGCGATATAGAGAAACAACATGTTGAGAGGTGTGGAGCTGGGCTGAATCCTGATCTCTGACCAGTGGCATTTCTACAGGGAGGGCAGAGCTCTAAGTTTTGCAAGAAGCCTTATTACCTTGCAGTGGAAATCACTCCTCTCCTGCACCGTTTTAGCCAATCCTCACAGGGAACAGCAACATCTTGGCGTTGCTTGCTGGCTACAGCAGCAAGGGAGAGGAGGGATTTACAGAGTAGTTTTCTACCAGGGCCAGCTTTTCATAGGTTTCATCTATCTTTGTGATCTCCATGAGAGCCATTTACCACCACATGAAGGACGTGGTGGCCTCAAGCATCAGCAGTAGCCTTTCTGAGGGCTTAAAATGAGGCTTACCTGATACAAAGTGGGACAGAGCGCCTCTACCTTTAATCATTGTATAGAAGAGGGAATTTGGGCAGGTGCAGCTTTTGAAACCCTTCCATGACGAGCTGTACCTGCTCAAATTCCCTCTTCTATACACTGCTTAAAGGTAGAGGCACTCTGTCCCAGTTTGTGTCTGGTAACTCTACTTACCGTCCTCTGCAGCTGCCCATTGGTGTTGGCCCCCAACACTGGCCCTGTTTTTTTAGCATTTAAGGCATTTTAATTTTTTTCTGGTTTTTAAAAATAACCTGTTCCATTTCTATCCCCAAGGAACTAGGGTGCTGTCGCTCTCCCTCTCCCTGTTTTATCCTCACAAGTGACTTGTTTGACAGCTTTCTGATAGAATGACTGCTTATTCCTATTCTGAGGGGGTGGTGGTAGAGAAATCAGTATGCCACCCCAGCTTCCAAATGCACAACCTGCAGCATTTAGTAGTGCAATCCAGAGAAAGCTTTATCACTTGGTCCCAGTAAGTGCATAAATCAACTCTAAGAGTCACACTGACGTTTAATTAATTTCAGTCTCCAAAAAGCATGGATGTGTGTGTGCTCAAACTGGTAGCAGACAGAATATCAATGGCAATTAGGGTGACCAGCTTTGGATTTAAAACGTGGGTTTTGTCTGGGTGAAGCCACGGGCAGGGCCTGGGTGTAGAGTCTGGTGAACTCACGGAAGAACAGCTGCAGTTGACCACTCACTGCGTCGATATTTTCATAGTTCCTTTGTTCTTCAGTTCAATTGTAAGCTGGCTAAGAGGCTGAGCTGGAAAGCTGGCATCTGCCATGAACTGATGTTCACCCTTGTACTTATGGTGGACGATCTCATGATCTGCCACCATAAAGCCAGTGCAAAAGCCGTGTCATGGTGCTGACTTGCACAGCTGTGCAAGTCCATTTTGCCCTCTGCTCAGCTCCTCTTTCCACCTCCACCCGCTTCTTGTATTCAATCAAATTCTTCAGCACATCGGTTCTCCATGTATTCATTATTTATGTATTTTCCAGCCCTCGACGCCATGTCGGATATATAATGCAGTCTTTGTGCCGAAAGGTTTAAAGACCCCTGGTAAAGAGGGATCACTGAAGCACAGGCTGTTCTTTTACTTGCTAGAATAAGTAGAAGTTCCAGTTTTTAAATCAGCCCTTGCTCCTGTACCTTTCAAAATCACTTGCTCTACACCGTTGGTTCCCAACCTGGAGAACTTGACCCCCAAGGGGGTTGTGAGCCGATTTTCAGGGGGGCATGGAGAGCTTGGTGCTGCCATCTTGAAAAGCTAGGCACCACCATCTTGGAAGAACTCAAAACTCAAATGACACTGAGAGGGAAAGCATTCAGAAGATTCTAAAAAGGATTTGGAGTTCTTTCAACTTTCATAAAGTGTGATTTATTAAAAACAATGACCACTTTCTGTTTAATGACATCACTTCTGGCCCTGTCAGCACAATGATGTCACTGCCTGCTTAATGACATCACTTCTGGCCCTACGTATTAGGGGGATCCCAAGAGGTTGCTGTGCCTTAAAAGGGGGCCTGGTGCAAAAAAGGTAGGGAACCACTGCTGGTGATCACCATATCATAAAAAGCTTTGCCTCCTGATTTCTGTAGAGAGCTACTGCGAAGGCAGAGGAGCAGAGGTGGTTTTGCTCATTGGCAGCCCTGTGTTGGAGGCTTTTCCTAATCCTTTCAACCTTGCTTTGTATTCAGAAAATGGATAATATATGCACAATTACTTCAAGAAATTCCAACTTTTGCATTCACAAATCTCACATTAGCGGGTCTCCTTCACTGTTGAAAAACCATCTTTTGAAAATCAAATACCTTTCTGGCAGTTGTAGTTCCAGCTACACCTCCATTTAAATCAAACTGAATCAATGCGTGATGACTTGATCCAAGGTTATTACCAGCTACCGCCACATCCTCACTACTTTCTATCATTTTCTCACCGCTTGCCAGCACCAACGTTCATTTCTGCATACACAGAGTGGAATAATAATAATTTGTGGAGCAATTCTAAGGGACTTGACAGAGGGAGTGAGGGGGGTGCTCTTGAAGACCAGCTTCAAACAGACTCTGGGGCTTTAGTCTCTGCTACTACTAGTGCTGTATTTCCGCTACAAGTCTGGTGGATGGGGCTCTGCATTTCAAAGGCACCACCAGGCCAGAGGCATATACGGGCTTTCTGGTACTCCAGGCATGCTGCATGAGGCTGACTTCACAAAGAGGGAGTGTGCGAGCTCCTACAGGGCAACTGGAGCCATTTTGCTCCAGCTGCCACTCCCAAACAGCACATTGTCCTTGCTTTCCGACTCAGAAGCGAGGGGAACAAGCCAGTGATGTCATGTAGGGGGTACGCGGGGGTACGCAAGTATCCATTCCTAGGATTATGGCTGCCCCCGTCCATTTGCCCGCCCACTCGTCGACTCCGTTGGTGCTCCACTCTGCCCCCTGCAACGTTTGAATTTCCTGCACGTTTGAGTAGCCTGGCAGCAAGCGGAGTGGAGCGAAGCGAGGGAGATCGATGGCGGCGGCAGCATGAGCAGGTAGGCTGCCTGGGGCTCCCTCTCCCGAAGAGGCACAGCGTTTCCTGGGGGGGGGTATTTTGGAATTTGTCTCCCAAAGATTTTGGAATTGCTGAAATGAGTTGGTGGCTTTTTTAAACTTGCCTTGCCTTCCCAAGCCAGGCCAGGCCTTGCTTTGCCTTGCCACTGAAAAATGAGCTGCTCAGGGGTTGCTCTCGAATACTTGTGGAACTGTTGGGTCACTTTAACATGATGCCAGGCCTCCTTAACATGTTCTGGGGGTGCTGTGGAATACTGTTGCAACTGTTGGGTCAGTTTAAAATTGTGTGAGGCCTCAAAAAGGGCTTTTTTCCTGTCCCTTCCTGCCACAACATCACTTCTGGCTTATGACGTCACTTCTGGTGGGTGGGTCCCGACACGTGCCAATCAAAAGTGAGTACTGTTGTGTATTTGGAGTGTTTATAGCAGAGTTGGGGGCTTGTGGAC
>JAJKFI010000076.1:4131151-4192479 GCA_029204185.1 Lerista edwardsae
AGAGAGAGAGAGAGAGAGAGAGAGAGAGAGAGAGAGAGAGAGAGTCAGTTACCAATATGGTCCTTTTCCAATTGTGCTTATTTGAGCATTTGAAGCTACCTAATGCTGAGTCAGATCTGCCCATCTAGATCAGTATTCTCTATGTTGACTGGCACAGGTTCTCCATGGTTTCAGACGAAGGTCTTTTCCAGTACTACGTACATAGAACTTGGATTGAACCTGGGACCACGTACGTGCTCTGCCACTGAGGGTTCAATCTTAACCTGGATTTAGGCCAGCACAGTTAGGCTAGCACAAGGGACACCATAAAGCACGTTCGGACCACTCCCAGAGTTAGGGAGGATGGCGCACGTGTGTTTAAATGTGGATTCTTATTCTTAAATTGTTCCATTGTTGGGAATGCTACTTTTAATAGGTTCATGTCATTATAGGCATTTGTGGATTCTAAGCATCTATGCACTTAATTAGGGCACAATCCTGTACTGCGCTGGAATGGCGAGGCTGGCCGGCCAACCCCATATCCTAGTGCAGTATAGGTGAGGCTGGAGCCTCCCCACGGCAAGGGAGTGTGCGCTTCCTTACCATAGGGGAGGCTCCAGCCGCTAAAGAGCAGGTGCAGATCCAAGGAGACCGAGTGGCCTGAATCGGGGCCACGTGGCTTCACGGACGGGCTTAGGTCATGGCAGTATGGCCACCTCCCAAGCCCACCCACATCCCACCCACCTCCGCCTCCCTCCCTCCCTCCCTCCATTCCCCGTGCCACCTCGGCATCACGCCGACCGGCTTCAGTCGGCACAAGAGAGGCTCAGCGCGGGCTCCATTCCTGTTGGCAGATTGGCATCCCCACGTCAGTGCTAAATGCGCAGCATCGACGCAATCCCATTGTGCCAATGCTGCGCGGTCTATAGGATTGCACTGCCCAACCTCTGACATTGTGTCGATGAGTCCCCAAATACAACCATCCTCAAATTATTTGTATTAAAGCATTTGCAAATGCATCTTCTTTTCAGATATTTTAACAGGCTGCGGTGCAAATTCAATCAGACAATGCAGCTAAAGCCAGGAAAACCGAAAGCATGAGGTGTCATGTTTGCAAAGCATGCCTGAAAGCTGAAGCTTGGAGAGCTGCAGGTGACATTTCAGACCACCAGGAAATGGTCCTGCTTAAGTAAAACAATTATAGTAAAAGCACCTTATAAAAGTGATTGAGTGACATAGGTACACATAATCAATGGCTTGTGAACATTCACAGTTCCAAGGCATTAAAACGTCATATGCCAGGAAAAACAAAATTTTGGGCATAGAAATGCAGGAAGTGACAGGATACTCTGCTAAGAATACCATTTATTTCTAGTGCAATTACCACCACATGTATTTATTTTAATGTATATGAAAATTGGTATCCCATTATTCTGTCCCAGGTATGAAACTTTCAGAGAACCTATAGCAGGAATATATGTATGAAGTAGCTCTGCTTACAAGCCTGCACCACCCTGCTGATGCTACATCCATAACAATGGACACCAGCTGATTTGTGAGCAGTGATGTCATGCAGGGGGTACGCGGGGGTACACGAGTACCGGTTCCTAGGATTATGGCTAGCCCCGCCCATTCGCCCGCCTACTCATCGACTCCGCCCCCTGCAACGTTTGAATTTCCTGCACATTTGAGTTGCCTACATGTTCTCAGAGCCAGCCAGGCAGGCAGGCAGCGAGCGGAGCCTTGCCTTGCCTTGCCACTGAAAAATGAGTTGCTCTGGGGTTTTGGAACTGTTGGGTCACTTTAACATGAGGCCAGGCCTCCTTAACATGTTCTGGGGGTGCTGTGGAATACTGTTGCAACTGTTGGGTCAGTTTAAAATTGTCTGAGGCCTCAAAAAGGTCTTTTTTCCTGTCCCTTCCTGCCACGACATCACTTCTGGCTTATGACATCACTTCTGGTGGGCGGGTCCCGACATGTGCCAATCAAAAGTGAGTACCTGTTCTTAAATCATTTAGATGACACCACTGTTTGTAAGGTTTGTGCTGGGCGGCAAAGAAGCAGTGGCAGGGTGGTTTGGAGATTGGAAGGGGGGTTTCAGGGCAGGGGAGAGTGGAGCAGGGACAGATCAGGCCCAGGAAGGGGCAGGATTGGCAGAAACATCCTTCGCTGTATCCTAACGCCTGTCTTGGGCCTCCTGGCATTATACCAGGTGGAGAATATATAGCTAAATACCTGGTGGAGATTTGACTAGCCCCATAGGACAGGCTGGGGCATTATTTGGAGACCTTCAGACTGCTCCAAAGCTGAGTTGGATGCAGTGGAGAACATGTGATCCTGCTGTGGATTAAGCTGCCAGTGAATTTTATGGCTGAGGAGGTCCTGGGATTCTATCCACTCTCCATTATATAACCGAGGCTCCCTTCTAATTTGTACCTCCTTTGTATTTATTTCAAAAAAAAAATTATAACCCACACAAATGCTACTTTTTTCTAGGGTGTCTCTTGCAAAATTAAAACGACAGTAACAATAATAATTTTTTTTTAAAACAAAAACAATCTAGTTACCAGATTCTAGTAGATAAAAATATTATAACAACATCTGGCAAGGATTAAGGCCAAGACTTGGGAAAATAGATATGTTTTTCACCTGGCTGTGAAAGGTTGACCTAGTTCATGTCCGTGTACTTCTTCAGGGAGAGTGTTCCCCAGTCAAGGTGCCATCACCACCACAGCCTTCTCTTTACTGATTCTCCATCTAGTCCTGAGGAAAGGAAAGTTACAGGAAACTTCAGTGGCTTCTCTCTCACTCAGAAAACAGATGTAGCAATTAGAGTCTTCTTAATGTGCAACATTATTGGTTTGCAAATTTTTCGAGCCCAAGACCCACAGTTAAACTATGAAATTTATTTTTCTAATAAATATCATCAACTTTAATATACCTGGCATTTTCTAATCTTAACTACCTTCTACGAAGTCTAGTTTAATTAATCAAGGCTTCATATTTCTTCTCATTCATCAAGCTATTTGTCACCTCTCTGGTTTAGGTAATAATTGTCATAATTATTTACACCTTTAATTAGCTTTGAATCATCAGCCCACATTGCTTCTCCTTTCTTTGCTGGATGGGTTAATTTATTTTACTTGGATTTGATGAAGCATAGCAATTGAAATACATTGCATGTTTATTCGTGATACCTATTTTTTATTAATACGATACTTATTTACAAGATGGTTAAAATAGACAATATAACAATATTGCTCTTATGCATTTATCAACGTATAGTGCAATAAATGTGCAATATTAACCCCCTTCAACATTAGAAACCCCTCATAAACCTGGTAGTAAAGACTAAGGGCTCAATTCTAACTTGTGCAGGAGCTGGCAGGTCTGTGTTGCATCCTAATGCATGTTAGGGCCATGCTGGAGCTCACCACAGAGCAAAGGGAATGTTTCCCCTTGCCCTGGGGTTAGCCCCAGCTGGGCCAAAGGAACAAGTCCGAGTGCCCTGCAAGGACATGCCATAACTACTAGTAAAAATCGTGTTATACATCATTCGGTATGGAATGGAATGCAAAATGCAATGAATCAAACTGTGTTGAAATATCGGTATTCCTTCAAATGTTATAGCCAAATAACCAGAAAAAGGAAAACACAACTACCTTCTGGAACAAAAAGTAGATTTCCTTACCTCAAAATTGACCAATGAGACTGATTGTTCCCAAAGCCAAGGAGGACAGAGCAGGGTTAGTATGAGTAAGCTCTCATTTCCATGAATCAGACCTTATAATTCTTGTTCAATTGTTCTTGTATGTCATCAAGCTGGTAACTGGTTTTTTTAATTGGTTACTGATTTGTTGGGTGACATGTATTGTTACATATTAAAATAAATCCATAAATGGGAGTTACACCAACCCTAGTGATGCCCCTGTGTGTATTATATTGTAATTTATTCTGTTTGATCTGGAGGAGGTCCACCATGGGACTGACACAATGAGCTCTTGCACTGGCTGAATCAAACACTAGTGACGCCACAGAACATGAACAATCTACCAAGTCGGTGCATTATGCTCCAATGTTTGCAGTGAGTGAATAGAACTACCAGCAGCCTGCTTTCCTTCCCATGGAGGCCAGTGTAGGCTAAGAGACATGAAATACGTCAATGACTGGTCAATGACTGTGGATACTTCCAGCCCAAATATCCTCAATAAGACACAGGCAAAGTGTCTGGACTGTAAATGGACCACAACTTTATTGAGGATGGTTTAACTTTACTATTTATGATCATACCTCAAGAGTGAATCACCGCCCCATCCTATGCCTCTCCCCACCTGCTGATAATAATAAATAATAATACTTGTATTTATATACCACCTTTCTTAGGTCACCAGATTTCTCTCATTACTGTAACTCAAAGCGGTTTACATAGGCAGACTTTATTCAGAAACCCGAAGGTTTTTAATATTTTTACAGAAATGTTCTATCTTCCAAGAACTACACGCATACAGATGGATCTTTCTGGATTTAGTCCTTCTTTCTGGCCACCCCTTTGTCTTCTTGCTGGCTCATTAATGGCTTCCCTTCTCCCACCAGAGAAGCGGATGAACTTCGGCACAACTCCCCCTCACACAAGGCAGCCGAAGCTCAGCTGTTAATCAGTTGCAATTTACAAGGTCTGCCGCTCACAGAGACTTCCGGTAGTCCCGAACTGGTGACCTTCAGATCTTCAGCTCTTATCTTCAGGCAAACGGAGGCATTAACCCTCTCAACTAAATCTTCTGATGTAGCTGCCAAAAAGGCTTGTGCTGCATCCTGTGAGGGAGGGGCAGTCGTAGAAGTCTCCTCTTCATAAGAGAATCACAGAGCTGTCCAGATCTGGTTGGTGAAATTACTGGCCTGCGTAGACCTGGGCCCCAGATTGGGTCCAGGAAGAGGGTTGGATTTGGTGAACACTGCTGGAACAGTTAAGTGCCAGAGAAGGGGGCATCAGGGTGAAAATCCCTGCTCAGCCATGACGTTCACTGGGTCACCTTGGGCCAGCCACACTGTCAGCTTATCTTATTTCACTGGTTTGTTCTAAATACAAAATGGGGAAGGCGGGGGATGGGAAGAGAGAACACAGTATATCACCCTGAGCACTTCGGGGGAAGGAGAGGATAAACAATAAGTGTGTTTGTGTGAGTGGGGGAAGGCAATGGGGAGCCCATATTTCTGGCAGTCTTTATTAATTGGATTTTGAGGTGTTAAAAAAAAAAATCAGGGAGAGGCTAAAAAATACTATAAAACCTTACCTGCTGTCATCTGAAGGGGGAATTCTTGAGCTGCTAACACGAGCCCATGTCTGGAGATCTTGCTTTGGCCTGTGCGTATCATAATGATTATCTAATTTGGGATGGCTCCAGGAGAAGCAGGGCCCAATGAGGGGCAGTCCTGTGGGGTCCCCTACCTTCCCCGCGGGGGGCCCCCGCTCACCAAGAAAAGCACTTGTGGTGCCACGTGTGGCACCTGGAAATAGTTGGTGGTGACATCGTTAAGGGCGCAATCCTACCCAGCGCTGGAATGGCAAGGCTGGACAGCCAGCGCCATATCCAACGCTGGGCTGGGGAGGCTGGAGCCTCCCTGCGGCAAGGGAACATTTGAGCGGGTGCAAGTCTGAGGAGACAGTGGCCCGAATTGGGGCCACGCGGCCTCTCCGATGGGTCTAGCATTCAGCCTTATGGCCGAATCCGAGACCCGCCCGTGTCCTGCCCTTGTCTCATGCACATTCCGCCCTCCTCCCGCCAATCTCTGGGGCGTGCTATTATGGCACCTCCCTTGCGTCGGCAGGCTTCGGCCGATGCAAGGGAGGCGCTGCGTGGGTGCTACAGGGCCGGTGCTGCCAGCAACACTGGCCTTGTGGCCTTAGCACCGACACAGGGCAGCCATTTGGCGCCTCCACATCAGCACTAAGCCTGCAGCACTGGCTCAACCCAGTTGTGCTGGCACTGCGCACACTGTAAATCACTGTCAACTGCTTCCAGGAGGCCCATTTTATTATTGTTACTGTTACTGTTAATGTTAATGTTAATGTTTATTTATTTATTTAATTTATATCCCGCCTTTCTGCCCAATGTGCACCCAAGGCGGCTTACAACATTAAAATACAATAAAATTACAGTGTTTAACAATTAAAAACAATAATTAAAAACAATATTAAAATAATTACAAATTTAAAACACGCCCCGTGGATCCTAAAAAGAGAGTGTAAAAAACCAGCCAGCCTGCCAACAGTTAAAAGCTTGATGAAATAAGAAGGTCTTCAGCCCCTGCCGAAATATTTTGGGCCATTCTGAGGCAAGGACAGGTGGGAGGGCCCAAGGTCAAGATGTTCTGCACACCCCACTGTCATCCGGTTCATAGAGAGCCTGGATGCAGCCGCAGGTGATGTGCTCGTTGCACTGGTGCGGGGCCCAGAGTGACAACATGGATCTCATTGGCTTAAGTCTGGCCCTGTCCCCACTGTTCTCCTCCTCGAATGTCTTTTGGGCTTTCAAGCTTTACGTAGGAGCCTGCATTCTTTGCTCTCTTTCTTTAAATGTTTCCAATGCCCCCTGAAAAGACAGAAAAAATTAAATCCTTGCGTTTGTTTGAGCTTCTTCCAGTTAATTGAATTTGTTGACAGTTAGATGGTCGTGAGACTCCAGTGAGGGAGGAGGCTTAATAAAGGTGATCTATCTTAAGAGACATGGTAAGGAACAGTTTAAAAGATAAAAACCTTCCAATAAAGTGTGAGGAGAATGGCAGTCCACAGATATTGGGCAGCGAGCGCTTGGAGGCACACTTCTGAGGAGGCTTAATGCTGTGCTCGGCGGAAAGGGTTTCACTTCACCTCAGTAATTTCCAGGCTGAACTGGTGCTGTAGGAACTGGATGGCTGAAACGTTGGCATTCTCTGCTCTCTTGCCTTGGGGGGTGGGGGGAAAATTGTCACATTAATCCTCTCTCTAACTGTTACATTGCCTTCGGAGTCCCCAGGTGTAAAGCCCAGGCGTCTGGAAGGTGTGTCAGGGAAGGTTTGACAAAGTGGGAAGGATGGAGGGGCAGGAAGAGAAGTCTGCAGATAGTTTTCTCTGCTATTTGTTATACAGCTGTGTGCTGGAATCTTCTGAAATAACAGACACCAAGGAGAGCGGTGTTCCGAGGCCAAAATGACACACACGCAAAATGACCAGCACACACAGAGAGCACAATCCTAACCTGGACTTAGGCTGCTACGGTTAGCCAGCAAAGTTTGTTTGGACCGCAAAGCATGTTTGGACCACTCTCAGAGTCAGGGAGGATGGCGCATGTCTGTGTGCTGGCCTCTCTGACTCCGAGAGTAATCCAAACATACTTTACGGTGTCCTGTGTGCCAGCCAAACTTTGCTGGCCTAACTGTGCCAGCCTAACTCCAGGTTAGGATTGTGCTCTCTCGCTCTCGCTCTTGCTCTTGCTCGCTCTCTCTGTGGGTGGGTGTGGGTGTCAGTCACTGCAGGTTAAGATCTCTCTCTCTCTCTCTCTCTCTCTCTCACACACACACACACACACACACACACAATTTTTAGGGTGAAATCCTAACCTACGTTCCAGCACCGGGGTGAGGGCAATGCAGCCCTGAGGTTAGCAAACAAACATTCTCTACCTTGAAGATGCCTCCATGACTCCTCCTCCACTGCAGGATGCAGCGCATGCCCCATTGGCACAGCTAGGGCAGTGCTGGAGAGTGGATTAGGATTGCACCCTGTATGTGCCTCATTCCACACATGGCCTCTCCTTTCTCCCTGAGTACCCTCTCTGCTACAAATTCAGCAAAAGGCCTGTGGTGGATTTGTCTGCAGTCAAAGTCTTCTGGAATCCTGGCTGGGACCAAGGAGCAGCAAAACAGTCCACTGATAAGTGGGAAGCCATGATCCTTTGCTTTCCGCCCTGCCTCCAGCAATATTGCCAAGAGTATGTTGAAATGAGTAATGGGGTGGAAGGGGGATAAACACAGATTGCTTCTATTTGGTATTAGCCCTAGAGAAGTGGTTCCCAAACTGTGGGTCAGGACCCAACAGTGGGTTGCGAGCCAATTTCAGGTGGGTCGCAAAGCACCTAGGGCAGCATATTGAAAATATGAGAATATGGGATATGGAAAGGGGGACAGGTGTATGGTTGTTTTGCTTGTGTCAATAGGCTTTTTTTTCCATTCTGATTCACTTTGCTGTTGGAAAAGGGCTGAGAAAGAACCCAACTTCTTGCTGCATTCTCAAGAAAGCAGCAGGCTCTGACGTCACAATGACGGCACTTCCGGTGGGGGTCATTCTAAAAAGTGGATCCCAGTGATAAAAGTTTGAGAGCTACTGTAGTAGAGGATGTTTCAGCACCATTGCACATGCTGAACTGGCCCAGGACAGGATTGGGCTACAATTGTGGTTTATAGTAATATAGTGACTTATGGTTAGAATGGTAACATGCATCATTCAATCAGGAACATCTCTGGTAATCAACAGCATTTGAGAAATCGACAGGTGGCATTAGTTCAAAGAAGCAGCACATCTCAGGAACAGGGTTGTGACACCAGCCCATTGTGTCAAAGAGTGAAGTGTGTAAAGTTCAAACTAATGGCAGGTGTTCAAACAGGAACACACAAAGCTGCCTCTCTGAATCAGACCACTGGTTCATCAAACGCAGGATTGTCGACTCTAAAAATCAATGGTTAGTCCTCCAAACCGATGTCTTGGGCAGGGGTCTTTCCCACCTCTTCTGTGTGGGGTCTTTTAGGTGCTTGGGGTTAGAACCTGAGAGGATCTGCTCTTGCTTATGGCTCATTAGGTTCTATGTGGCCTTGTCACTTTAGTAGCCCAGCTTTGAAAAACTGTTGCAACATCAGAACATAAGAAGAGCTCCACTGGATCAGGCCAAGGGCCCATCTAGTCCAGCTTCCTGTATGTTGCAGTGACCTACCAGGTGCCTCAGGGAGCACACAAGACAACAAGATACCTGCATCCTGTTGCCACTCCCTTGCACCTGGCATTCTGAGGTAGCTTCTAAAACCAACAGGGTGCACACACCTTCATGGCTTATAACCATGGCCTGTAGCCTGCGATTGCCTTTTCCTCCAGAAATCTGTCCAATCCCCTTTTAAAGGCATCTATGCCAGGTGCCATTACCACATCCTATGGCAAGGAGTTCCACAGACTGACGACAAACTGGGTAAAGAAATATGTTCTTTTGGCTGTTCTAACTCTTCCAACACTTAATTTTAGGATGATCGGGTGTTGGGTGAGATGGAAAAGAACATCCCTCTATCCACTCTGTCCATCCGCTGCATAGTTGTATACCTCTCAGGGCACAATCCTAAACTCCTGGATTGGGCATGTTTGTGCCCTTGAATGAGGGGAGGCGCCTATGAGCTCCTTGGATCTGAGGAAGCCGTGTGGCCCAAATCAGGGCCACATGGCCTGGGGACGAGCCCTTTGAGTCAGTTGAATGTCTGAATCCTGGGTCTGCCCCCTCTCTGGGCTGGCATGCCCTCCGTCCCACCCACCTACCCCCTGCCCACTCCTGCCTTTCTACCTGCCTGGAAATGCCTCTGTGTCAGCCAGGTTTAGCTTTAGACAAGCGACTAAGCAAAAGACTTATGATGGCTGCACTTTGGTTCAATGGCAACAGCAGCACCAACGCAAGCATGTTGTGTCACACTCTGTCCTTGCCGGGATTGCGCTGTTAATCATGTCCCCCCTCAGGAGCCTTCTTTCTAGACTGAAGAGCCCCAAACTCAGTAGCCTTTCCTCATAAGGGAGGTGCCCCAGCCCAGGAATCATTTTGGTCACTCTCTTCTGCACCTTTTCTAGTTCCACTGTGTCCTTTTTGAGATGTGGCAACCAGCAATATACATCCACATGTTGGAATGAAGAGATTCTAAACAGGCCTCTATTGGGCTCTCACTGGCTCTTTGGTTTCTTTCAAAGATTGGGATCACTTTGAATTCCTGTGTGTGTGTCTACAAACAAATACTCCCATGCAGAGGAATCCCTTAACCCACAGCACTCATACCTCTTCGTTCTGCTATTTGCGTTTGATTCATATGTGAAATAGGTGTGCATAACATTACCTGACAAAGGAGCTTTGGAAGGTACCACCCAACCTCCCTCTGGGACTATTTTTGAAAATGGCTAAATAAACAAGTCAATCCTGCCATCCACAATTGTTGGATGACTTGCTACTTTACCTGTGTTCTTTCATCTTCTGTGTGCTAATCTTAACGCTCCTCCACCTTTCACTACCCCGCCGTCCCAGGAATATGCATTGTTCATTCTTCTGAGGATTAGTGTGTGCTAGGAATCTGTAATGGGTTCTATTCGCTGAGTGGAACATGATCCCCAGCTTGACAAGCTTGCATTGTCTCTTGAAAAAAAAAGCTTCTTTCCTCTTGTGTCTGTATATTTTACGAGAACTGATGTGGCCCTGTGAATGGGATGCTGGGCTTGGTAGATGCTTGGGCTGGGGCTGGGCTGGATGCTTGGGCTCATGTACTAAGCAGGTAGCTTTGCATAAATAAATGATCTCTCAGTCTCATTTTCCTGTCTATAAAATGAATACGCCAAGCTAGTTCATATTGGTGTAGCCATGGTGCATTGGTAACCAAGTGATGTTGACAGCATGTGAACAGGCTGGTCTACATAGACACTTCCTCTGCTAGCTCCAACGGTTCACCGAAGGTGGTGGTACCCATGTGGTGGTGCCTGCTCTGCAATAGCCATGCTATGAATTGGCAGAGGGCCATGTCCTAAATGGTCTGGGTCTGGGGTGCTTAGGCTGCAGTCCCTTCTGCGAGGAATTTCATTGGTCAACAGGCTTTACTTCTGAGTGAACATATACAGGATGGTGCTGTTACATCATCTCCCCTATGAACTGTTACTGATGGTGCTGTTACATCTTCTCCCCTATGAACCTACTGACATGTTAAGATCTTTCTTAGATACCTTGTTCCATGTGCCTGTTCCATTTGAAGTATGGAGGGTAGTTAGGCAAGGTCCACTGTGAAGCAGGTTTGGACCACCTTCAGAGTCAGGGAAGATGGCATACGTCTCTGTGTTGGCCGCTCTGACTCCGAGAGGGGTCCAAACATACTTTACGGTGTCCCTTGAGCCAGCCAAACTTTGCTGGCTTATCTTGTGCCGGCCTAACTCCAGGTTAGCATTGCTCCCTTAGGGCGCAATCCTAACTAACCTTCCAGCACCGGGGTAAGGACAATGCAGCTCCAAGATGAGGGAACAAACACTCCCTTACTTTGAGGAGGCCTCTGTGACTACTACTCCACTGCAGAATGCAGAACATGCCTCATTGGCACAGCTGGGTCAGTGCTGGAAAGTTGGTTAGGATTGTACCCTTAGTGATGTGTGCTCTACTTCTTTTTCTTCTTTTATGCAGCTGGCTAAGTCCTAATTTCTGCTATGCTATAACTGCATATGCACTACATATGCTGCATGTTATTGGGGGGGGGGGACGTGACAAGGCCCAAGAGGTAAGTAACTTTTTTTTTTTTACCTACCCCTCAGTAGGCCTTCTGGCATGCTACGGAGCTTCTTGGAACCACACTAGCAATGTAGCTGGTGTATGTCCAAGGAGAAGAAGAGGGCAGGTGCCGAATTCGGTTGGCATAAGGGCAGCTCTTCACCAGTGATCTCGGGCTGATGTTACTCCTTGCGTTGGCCTGAGTGCTCTAGCACCGACGTGGGGGTGTCAGTGCTACGTGGGGGCTGGATTGTGCCCTCAATCACCCTCAGCTTTCCATTCCTCTTTAGCAGACAGTTTGTGACTAAAACAAGTTGCAGTTGAAAAAGGAAGATATATTAGTTCCAATGTTCCATCCTGCCAAGTGCAGAATGCAGTCTTTGTGTTTTGATACACAACTGCCTTCAGAATTAAGGTTGTGGTCAAAATTAGCATGACAATGAGTTCTTCTAAGAGAAGGCTTGTGGTGGGCCTCATCTCAGTCTGATTTCTTTTGGCATTGCAGTACTGCTGTTCAGAGAGATGAGGGAGGAAATGGGCAGAACCGCCTGCAAATGTGCAGGATGCCACGCATCCCGATGCATGCCACCAAATGGTGGAGGCCAGTCCTACCATTTCCCTCTTTCCAATGAAAAGGGTCAACAAAGCTGTCATGGATTCAATGGAAAGACAGTTTCAATCAATGGCATAATGTTGATCTATTGTGACCATGTGTATTGGAAAAGGCAGGAGATACCCTGAGGGGATAGGCAGCAGTGGCCCCTTGTCCAAATAAGCTAGGGATTACAGGGTTAACTCCCAAGGTCTTTGCCTGCAGCAGGAACACAGCTGCAGGCTGATGAGGGCTCTGGCTGGGAAGGGAGGTTAGCCCAGGTGCAGATGGGTGTGGCTGATGGTAAAGCCTGCCCAGCAATAGACACTGATTGGCCTGCCTCAGTATAAAGTTGGAGGCAGGAGCTGCAGTAAGGGAGCACCAGGTAGGTGCAGGACTGGGCAGGTGTAGGAAGGAAGGAAAGTGGCTGTGGATTGATGGACTGAAGGACTGTTGGATGGACTGACTGTTAAAGGACTGGGTAAAGTAAGGTTATTGTGGGGAGTAACTGTGGGGAACTGTTGTATGGCTGCCATGCCCCTGGAGCCACCAAGTGGAGGAGGCAGTTGTGGCTTAGGCAAGCTGACTGCCTATTGTTTGTTGGTGGGGTTCGTTGGTGCTGTATTCGGGTATTTTGAGCTAAGCCGGTGATGAGGGCAGTCTGGATGAGGCTGGCCAGCCGGTGATTCCAAGCAAAGCTGCTGGACGAGAGGAGGCCCAGTGGGTGAATGAACACCCCCCCCCGCCCTCTTGCCTATCTCTGAGGCTGCTCTGGAGGGGAAACTAGTCAGCCTAGTGTAGGCATTGGGGCCCTTGGGGAGGCCCAGCAGGGAATTTGGCAGTACACCATGCCCTCCAACGACGGGAGTTCTTTGTTAACAATCCTTCACACCGTATTGCTGATAGAGTTATGTGCTCTATCCTTGAAGCCAAATGGGAGGCAATCTGATGCTTTCCAAATTGAATACCTCGCCTGCTGCGTACAAACGTGTTCTCCTCTCATTTACCCGGTTGCAGAACAAACAGCCATTGATTTCCCCGGCATTGCTTCCTTGCAGCAGCAACATCCAAAGAATTGGGGCGGGGGGACGCAAACAGGGGGCCTGTATGGTTAACAGGGGATCTATCATTCTTGTTTTTGTAATGCCACCCACGCAGGTGGACATGCACAATGCCAAACTCTGGAGTTTATCCCTGTGATATTTATTGATTTCTGACAATGAGCACAAAATCAGCTTGATAAAGAGATTGCACGCCTTTGACTGTGTGTGTGTGTGTGTGTGTGTGTGTGTGTGTGTCATGGAAAATCAGTTTAAGGATTTTGATTGTTTTTCATTCAGCCCAGACCACTGGGGTCAGGATGATAAAGGAGAAAGAAAAGAGAGAAAGAAAACATTTGGTGGGAGAGGCGGGAAGTTAGCAAAATATATCAGGCTCACACAATATACAGGTCGAATGAGGCCTTCTCTTTATCAGTTGGCTTGTCCATAAGCTTATGAGACGGTGGCTGTGCAGGGTGGCTGTGGCACGCTTGGCAATGATGGCTGAGCTCCACAGTACTAAGAGGGAATCTGTATGGCATCTGGCATAGGTGCCTTTAAAAGCTCAGGTTTCTGGAGGAAAGGTCCATTGCAGGCTACAGGCTATGATGGATAGTGCAACTTCCATACTTTAGAAGTAGGCTACTTCAGAATGCCAGATGCAAGGGAGTGGCAATGGGATGCAGACATCTTATTGTCTTGCATGTTCCCTGAGGCATCTGGTGAGCCACTGTGGGATACAGGAAGCTGGACTAGATGGGCCTTTGGCCTGCTCTTCTTATGTTCTTATTATTGGAAAATTTCTTATTGGTGATGGGGGGAAAGCAGAGTAGAGCAAGCAGCAGATTTTCCCCCTTAGGGCATCACCTCAAGGGAACCTCCCTCACCCAGGCTGACTGCTATTAACAAAAGACACTTGAGGCAGAGGCTTGGTAAAGATGCAAAAAGAAAGGTTTACTCACAGTTCCATCCAGTGCATATCTACAGCGTCTGATTAGGATCAGAGGTACAACTAACACTTGGAAGGCAATGCCCTTCAGCTGCATTGCCCTGCATGGAGGTGTGCTTAAGATGGCGGGGGCATCAGAGCCCTTGGTTTGCACATCTTATCAGGTCAGTGGTCAGAAGACAAATAAAAAGGGACGTGCTCAGAGGAGAAGGGAAAGAAATAAAGTCAAGGCCACACCCCTGCAGGAATCACAGAGAGGATGGGTAAGAAGGGTCTAGGTCACAGGACATCACACATTTCCCTTTTTGGACATTAGACTGCCCCCTCTAGACAGCAGACGGAGTTGTGCCAACTCCAACACTTATGGGGTTTGATTAGAGTTGCTTAGCCATGCAGCTTATGGGGAAGGCAGACCCCATTTGTGTCAAAGGCTTCAAGTCACATTGCTGCTGGGGGCCAAAACAATACCTGACGTACATATGACCAAATATGCCATGATATGGGTGTTGACATTATTAAAGCACAGAGATGAATTGGGTCCTTCTCAGCCCTATTCTGATGGTATTTAGAGTATCTACCTGGGCTACATGCATACAGACCTGGATGATTAGCTCTAACTGCTAGACCAGTGGTTCTCAAACTTTTTAGCATTGGGACCCACATTTTAGAATGACAATCTGTCCAGGACCCATCGGAAGTAATGTTATGGCCAGAAGTGTTATCATGGTGAAGCCAGAGCCTGCTGCTTTCCTGAGAATGCAGTGGGTTATTTCTCAGCCATGTTCCAACAGCAAAGTGAATCAGAAAGAAAAAAGCCTATTTACAACCTATCTCCATTGGCCTTTGACCTCTTGGATACATGCCTGTCTCTATCAGTGATGAGATGTTTGCAGCTGGAAAAGGACATGAAGAACATGCTGGTGATATCTGTCTGCTGAGATTATTTTAAGACTACCACCTTCACTGCAGGGAAGCAACTATTGTGTTTGCTGTAAATAAAGCGCAAACACACGCAACAACAAAACCTAGTATAAAAGATGTGAGTACACAACAGCAATTGTAGCTTTCTTTTTCCAAACTTCTGCTGCTCTTCAGAAGAATAATTTCTTTCCATATCAGTTTAGGAGCGCAGTTACCTTCTAGATGTGCCTCAAGAGATCTTTACATTAGCTTCATTCTGCATCTTAAAGAATAAAGAATATTATAGCATTTTCAATTACTTGCCTGAGGCTCTAAGCCAAATTCATTTCTTCACAATAGAGCTGTGGAGTGCCGCTGATGAAAAAATGCATAATGAAGACTTATAGCGCTACAAGTTGTTTTACCAAAAGGATACAGAATAGCATTGTGTAATTTTAGTTGAAGATTAATTAAATTTTCCCTCAGACAAATAACGCGGCGAGACTAGCTGATTAATCAACTGAACCGCAGAGGAAGGCTTAGTGCCGATTTGATCAGGTCTGTGCATAGGCTGAGGAAGGGTCAAATTACATGTGGTGTGGGAGATCAAGGGCGCAATCTTAACCTGTGCTGGAGTAGACGGACAGACTGCGATGTATCCAGTGGTGTCATTCAAATGATTTAGGAACAGGAACTCACTTTTGATTGGCACTTGTCTTGATTGGATTGGCACCTGGAACCAGCCACGGAGCCCGTTAGGATCCGGAACGCCTGTTCTGGTCCGTTCCCCCTGAATGACATCACTGGATGTATCCAGTGCAGGTTGGAGCAGGCTGGAGTTTCCATGGGGCAAGAGCACGTTCATCCCTTTACCCCAGGGTAGGCGCTAGTCACCCCAATGGGTCTGGTCAGATCTGTGCCTGCTGTATAGCAGGAGCAAGACCGAGCACACTGCTTGGCCTGAATTGGGGCCGCGTGGGCCAAGGCCAGGGGTTTGGATGATGCCTAATGGCCACATCCAAGCTTCACCCCTTTCCTGGGCACCCCGCCTGACGAAGCATCCTCCCCTGCCCCATTCTGCCCCCCCCGTGCAGAATGGCCCCTATGCAGGAGCAGTTTACGGCAGGCATGTTCTAGCACTGCGGGGCTGATGCAACTGCTCGCGCTAGAAGCGCCTGCACCAGAGGCGCTGCTGTGGATGTGCTTTACAGCACGTTTGCAACAGTGCTCGGCAGA
Source organism: Lerista edwardsae (assembly GCA_029204185.1). Taxonomy (NCBI): domain Eukaryota; kingdom Metazoa; phylum Chordata; class Lepidosauria; order Squamata; family Scincidae; genus Lerista; species Lerista edwardsae. The sequence continues at coordinate 4,147,364 of JAJKFI010000076.1, forward strand.
GGCCAAAGGTCTTTTTAAAAAAAATTGTGCTGCAAATCTCTAGGTATTTGGAATATCAGTTAACAATCGCCACTTAGTAATGCTTTAGCTAAGGGTAGCAGGGTTTACATTGCCCCAGGTACCACACCTTGAGGTGGTATCAGCCCACACACCCCCAATGGCAGACCAGAGGCAAAAAAGTGGCCTTTTGATACCTTCTGAAGCTCGGGAAGGGTATTCCCCAAGCCTCAGAAAGCCTCTAGGAGGCCTTAGATAGGCACTCTGAGGCCTCTGCGGGTGGTGGTTGCTAAAAAGTTTGTGCCCCCAGCGGTCAGATGACTTAGCTATGCCACTGCCACATGGGCCAAACTGGATCAGTCTTTCCAAAACGCCATTCCCTTGTACTATTTCCCCAGTCTAATGGTCCAGTCCTGTTCTGGTGATATGTCACGCTACCATGAGTTGCACTGTTGCGGCAGCCATTCCGCACGGAGTTGCCACCAATGCAAGAGTTGGAAGGCTGAGCACTCACCACAGTGCCACGCAGACAGGACACCAGCAGGCTTCTGCCAGCATAGGGCCAGGAATCATGGCAGAGTGGGGAGGTGGTGGAATGGGAGCAGATCTTGGCAGCAATCTGCTGTATCTGGACCACACACCCTGGCAGGATTTTCAGAGCTATGGCAGCTACAGATCTGCCGAGTCCCATTGGACACCATGCAGATAAATCAAGTCTTTCTTTTTTACCACTGTGGCTGATCTGGTCCCTAATTGGTGCACATGATGTAACTGATGCATCACTGGCAGACCTTGGGGCATAATAAATCACCCACCACATTCCCGAAGCTGCTCTTTGCCCACAGGGGAAAACATCCCTGTTCTACTAAAGTGCTTTAAGGTACAGCCAGTGTAGGCGGAACATGCATTCCATCACCACTTCCTCTCAATAGGATTGGCATGTAATAAACCACACCAGGGTCAAACTGCAACGTACTGTTTTTCAGTGTTAAACAGCAGCTGAACAGAGGCGTATAAAGGGTGCCGCGAGGGGAGGCAGAAGATGCCGCATGTGGCAGGGCGCAGCGAACAGGAAAAAAAACAGAGCACTTTTTCGCCCACCTTCCCTCCCTTGCGTCCAGTCCGCTCCTAAATGGAGCTATTCCGAATGCTGGGGTGTGTGGCTGGGTGGCACAGGGGGTGGGGCAACGGTGCTAGGGGCATGGTGACATGGTCCTGCCCCTGGTGCGATTTGAGCCTTTTACAGCTCTGCAGCTGAATCATTCTTACACACACACACACACACACACCCGCAGATCAAAGGCAGAGAAGGTTGAGAGGGGCTTTAGCCCTGCCCCTTGCTGTGGCCCTGACCCAGATTTCCTCGCTGAGGCTTCTATTTTCCAAGGCAAGATCTCATTGATGCCAACTGAAGCATTTTCCCTCAGCAAAAAGCAGCTATTGGATCTGGATTGAGACCATGAAGGAGGAGGTAAAAAAAAAACCTTCCCTTTGCTGCCAGCCCAACCCATAGCCATGCCTACCTTCTCCCCATCCCAATTTGGCTGCCACTTACCATTGAAACGACAAGCAAGGCCTTGAAATGCACAGGTTTGCAGCGATGAGTCATTTGATCTCCAAAGTCAAGTTTTGTGGTATCCCACTGCTGATGCAGCCTTCTCAGCTGTGGAATTGCTTCCATTTACGGTAATCACTGCCCTGTGATGCAGTGGAGAGGCTGGAGGAAGGAACGGGCCTGGTGGGGAGGTCTCTTGGTGATGCATGTGCCTCTGGCCTCTTTAGCCAGCTTTTTAATTGGATCCAAAATCAATTTTCAATTAGTGGTGGTCGGGCAATTCACATTAGCCAGTAAAGCTGTGAAGAAAAGTAAAAAGGAGAGGGGGGGAAGCATGCAAATCTGTAACTGCTTTCACCTCAATCAAGTGAACAATAGCAACTTAATAGCAGAGAGTTATGCTGAGTTATTGAGAAAGGGCAGCTGAAGGAGCTCCTGAATGAATATTAGCAAGTACCAGGTGTTAATGCATTTCTAGGCACTTGATATTTATTTTTGTATTTATTGCATCAAAGATCTATGCAGTGTGTTCTAAACTTTACTAGCTGCTACAAACCAACTTGCATGCCTTCTTACTATAACAAGCCATAGCAATCCTATAAGATAGAACAGTGTTTCTCAAACTGTGGGTCAGGACCCACTTCATGACCTGATGTCAGGTGGGTCGTGGAAAGCTGAGAGCAGCCATCTTGGAAGCTGCAGACCTTACTCTTACTAAATTCCTTTTGTGAGTGTGAATTTTCAAGTGAGGTTTTTTCTTCTTCTTAAAAATATTGTTTTTAGTTCAATGCTTTTGTGTAATATTTTGTCCTAACCTTGCTTTCTGTCAGGGATGTTTCATGGTTGTGCAATTGCTGCAGTCCAAGAATGTCAGTTTGTATTACAGGAATGTCATTTCATTATGTCACAATGATGTCACTTCCTGTTTGATGATGTCACTTCCAGCACCTTCCAAGTTAATGATATCACTTCTGGTGGGTCCCGACATGAATGCCATTCTAAAAAGTGGGTCCTGGTGCAAAATGTTTGAGAACCACTGAGATAGAAGATCCATGAGAAAGAATTGGGGAGATTAGGAGTGGGCAGAAGCAAGATCGGGACCTACTCATCATTCCTGCGTGACTGCAATAAATCACTATTGCAAAATGCTGTTGCCATGGGATGTGGTGATGGTGTCTGGCCTGGATGCCTTTCAGAACATAAGAACATAAGAAGAGCCTGCTGAATCATGCCAAAGGCCCCTTACCTCTAGTTCAGCTTCCTGTATGTCACAATGGCCTACCACATGCCTCAGGGAGCACACAAAACAAGATGTCTGCATCTGGCATTCCAAGGTAGCCTACTTCTAAAGTAAGGAGGTTGCACTGCCCATCATGGCCTGTAGCCTGTGGTGGACATTTTCTCCAGAAGTCTGTTGAATCACCTAGGCCAGATGCCATTACCACATCCTGTGGCAAGGAGTTCCACAGATCAATTACCCACTGAGTAAAAAAGTACATATTTCCTCTGATCCATTCTACCTCTCCCAACACTCAATTTGAGTGGATATCCCCTGGTTCTGGTGTTGTGAGAGAGGGAAAAAAATCCCTCTATCTGTCCCATGCATAATTTTGTAGGTCTCAATCATGTCATGCAAAGGGTGGCACCCATTTTGGAGGCGCACCATGGCTACTGTGCTCCCAGGCTCAGTAATCTTCGTTCACCACTCCACGCAACTCAGAGCAGTCAAAAACAGCCAAGCAAGGGTTCACACTTTCCTGGTGAGGGCTGTTACCCCCTTGGTTTGGCTGTCTTTGGTGGTGTCTCCACCTTGGAGGCTGAAGGCAAGTCACTTCTTTGCAATGAAATGACTTGCCTTTGTCTCAGAGGTGGAGTTGCTGAAGAGAGCCAAGCAAGGGTGGTGATGTCCCCGTGGCTTGTCTTTCTTCACCTGCTTGGTGTCTCAGGCAAGCTAGAAGTAATTGCCAGTGATCACATCACCAGCAGTTCTTCCCATCCCACAGTGGGTGATACCTGAGTTTACAACGCCACCGGGTATTTGAAAAAATAATAATTTGAACCAAACACAACTGCTTTGGCATCAGCTTTTCCCAGGTTCCCCATCACTAGCAGCAAAGCTTAAGGGTGCAATTCTAACCCGTAGTTAGGTCAGCTCAGTTAGGCTAGCAAAGTTTGGCCAGCACAAAGGACACCGTAAAGTACGTTTGGACCACTCTCCGAGTCAGAGAGACCAGCACACAGATGTACGCCATCCTCCCTGACTCCAAGAGTGGTCCAAACGTGCTTTATGGTGGCCCTTGTGCTGGCCAAACTTTGCTGGCCTAACTGTGCCGGCTTAACTCCAGGTTAGGATTGTGCTCTAAGGCAGACTCTAATTACACAATATGCCTAGATCTGTTTTAGTCACTGCTCAACGACAGTGGCTGTTCACTACTTTCCAACCCACCTCCTTTCATTGTCCATTGCTGGGTTTTTGCTAATTAGTTCTGACCTGTGATGCTCTTACGTAGCTATGAAAATTCATTGCACTGGCATTTTGGAAACATCTCAAGGTTGGAGAGTTTTCTTTCTCTCCCCAGGATAACCTTTGATCGCCTTTGTTTCTCAGTGTCTTCTTGTTCCAGAATAATGCCTGGAGCATGAAATCCACACTTCACTGTGAAACAGCAGCTTGGTTTGAAGAGGTACATTTTTGACATTCAAAGCCCTGATGCACGGTAGGAATCCTAGGGGGTTTCTTTCTTCCCCTAAAGCCTAGAGCATGCCCTGTCCACTAGATCTTACAACTTGCCATCCACACAAAGTAGCCAGCGTTTGTTGGGGCTGTGTGAACTGCTGTGTAGTCTCTTTTCCAAGGTCTCTGCAGGGCAGGGCAGTGATCTCTGTGATGTATAGGTGTTGCTGGTCTTCATCTGATTTGGGCAGTCTTTTGAAGCAAACGGTTAGCATGAGAACGTGATTGATTGATCATATCCTCTGGCCTTTTTGATCTGAGAAACACTTAAAGGTTTTCATCAAGATTTTTATTTTCCAGAATAATAAATCCAATCTTGAAAACAGGTATTGCATTCATAGGTGAACAATCAGATAATGGGGGGGGGGGACCTCCCACAGTGATGGCATTTTAGGGCATCAAATTCAAATTGATTTGTGTGCAGATAACCCACTCCTTTAAAAATGAAAAAAAAATGTCTTGGATTTGTACAATAACAATAATAATAGACCTTTATTGGCATACAGCTAAAAAAGAAACGAAACAAAGTGCATAGTCTCGACTCCTATCGCTAGTCATCAATTCCTGGTTCTACTGGTTGGTACCACTCTCCTTATTGGCCTTCACGATGGAGTTTAAAAAGGTTGCAATTTTGTTTATTAAAATTGGATCAATCGATACTAACAGATTTCTCAGTCTCGTTAGTTCCAAAGCTTTTGGGATAGCAAGTATAGCTGGAGTTTGTTCCGGGCTTCCCCATGGAGGGGACAGTGAAAGATTTGTATTGGAAAAGAATTGGATGCTTTAGTCAATACTGCATGTTGGAGACATGAGTCACGGCCTGTGTTGCTGGTGGAACATGCATTCCGTTGGCAGCAAGTGCTGCAAAAGTGTCATAAAGTGCTTTCTGGCACAGCCTTCCTGTGCATATCATTGGCTGTCCTGTTGCCAGCTGAAGCAGTTAAGCCAGTGGGAGAGGTGAGGGAGGGTAGAACAGGGGCAGGGAGCGGCCAAACTGGGTAGGGATGGAGCATAATGGGGCAGGGAAGCTTCAGGAGGGGATGGATCTGGTAGAGATGGCACACATTGGATCCTATCCCACTTTTCTCCAGCCTCCCTACCCCTTTCTCTCCTTGAACATGTGCTAGATAAATTGCTAGCGCGGATCTGAGGAGGTCCATCATGGAATAGGAGCCTTATGTAGGGGCTGGGGGATTTAAATCCCCTTTCCCTGCTGAGGCCTCCTGATCTACCCTGCCCCTTTTTTGGATACATTACACCAGTTTTTGGTATAGCTGCACCAATGGGGGGGGGAGAAGGATAGGATTGGACTATCAGTGTGTGTCTTGAAAGCAAGGGATTGCTGGTGTTGTGTTGAAGCCAAGAAACCAAGCTGTGGATCAGCAGTTCCCTGGCTCAACTATTGCCTTTGCTACTGATTCATTCATTGCTTCTAGGTTAGTCTCCCTCTCTCCCTCTCTCTCTGCCATGGCGCCCCGCCTGGCAATATGGGGATAATGAGGCTTACTTATCTTCCAAGGTTGTTGTAAGAATTACAGCAAGATAACACCCAGGGACGTGGTGGCGCAGCGGGTTAATCCGCTGCTGCTGGGCTTTCTGACCAGAAGGTTGGGAGTTCAAGACTGTGCAGCGGCGTGAGCTCCTGTTGCTTATCCCAGCTCCTGCCAACCTAGCAGTTCGAAAGCACCTAAATGCAAGTAGATAAATAGGGACCACTTTGGTGGGACAGTAACAGCGTTCCGTGCGCTATAGCGTATAGTCATGCTGGCCACATGACCACGGAAGCTTGTCCTTGGACAAAATGCCAGCTCTACAGGCTTAGAAACGGAGATGAGCACCACCCCCAACAGTCAGTCACGACTAGACCATTCGGTCATGGGGAAACCTTTACCTTTACCTTTAATGCGCCAATACAGTATATGAGCCTCAATTCAAGCCTGTAGAGCCGGCATTTGTCCGAGGACAAGCTTCCATGGTCATGTGGTCAGCATGACTATATGCCATAGTGCACAGAGTGGCAGGGGAGAGTAATTGTCCCTATTCACCCCTGCATAGTGTCTTTTCTAGTGGCTATTGCTGGTGGTGTTCTGCATTTTTTGAGATTGTGAGCCCTTTGGGACCCGGAACCATTTAACTTAATTATTATTATTAGCCTGTAAACTGCTTTGTGAACTTTGTGTTGAAAAACAATATATAAATACTTTGATTGATTGATATATTCCTATTCTTGTCTGGAAATCAGAACACAGAAACCTGTTTTATTTTTTTTTTTCCCCAAATATATGTTTTATTAATAACTTTCAGTTATGGACAGAGGAAAGGAGTTACATAAGGGAAAGGGGAGACCAGGAAAACACACCTAGGGATTGGAGGAATTACAAGCATAGAATTATGGGTCAGGATTACATATTATATGCATCTAAAACTGCAAGCATAACATATAAATCTATACTACATATAGAAAGCAACTACAAACTATAAATATATATCATTGTCTTGTGTACTTACTGTCCTCTCCACTAAATAAATACACAAGACCACATTAAATGCAAAAGGAGAAAAATCACAAACAATCATAAAGTAATAAATGCAAAGATCAAAGATATTCTTGAACTTATTAAACCATTTATCTAGTAAATATAGTATGCAAAACTACTTGATTTTAATCAACCAAGGTAAGTATTTTTTTAAAAATAGAAAATCTAATCAAAAATAATTCCACGCTTTAAATCCAGTGTTATTCTTAAAAAATTCTCTTCTCTCTCTTTCTAGTCTTTCTAGTCTTCAAACAGCATTTCAAATTTATCTGCGTCACAAATACACAAAGAAACTATGCCCCTCTGCTTCGCGTAGCCTTCTGGGAGTTTTCCAATTTACTACGCCACAAATCAAAAAGAGGACAGCGCCATTTTAAGATACAAAGTGTTTTCCAACTTCATTCAAATTACCACCTTAAAATAAAACTTCCTTAGAATCTTTTCCTCTGGTCAGAACAACAAACAGTGATAATTTATGGCCCTTGCTCTCACCAAAGAGCCGCTGCTTCAAACCAATCCTCTGCCACCGGAGGTTTGTAAGCAGCCCAATAGCAACAAAATCCCGGCCAGAGTCCAGAGTCCAAGAAGAGTCCTTCTTCATCCTTGAATAATGATAATCCAAATTCTAATTCCAAAATTAAGTCCAAATCCTTCTTCAATAAAATCAATCTTTTAGAATAACAGAAAAGTCCAAATATATTGTGTGTCTTTTTCCAAAAGTCAATTTTCAGCGCTTGTCTACTTATGCCATCCAAAGGGGCTGTCTGCTCGCTGCTAGTTAAGTCTCAAATTTCAGTCTCTTAGATATTTAAGAGCAGGTCATAAATTCTTAAATTCTTGGAAGTAATAAATCTTCTCTTAACGCTTCTCTTCTACTCTTAACGCTTAAGTGTTCTTCTTGGTAAAAAAAAAAAAATTTTTTTCCCTTCAGTTAGTTCCCAACAAATCTGACACATTCACTTGCCTGATGTTATATTCCAAAGGAGACAAATCATTGCAGCTCACATCTCATTCCTTGTCTCCTGCAACGCCTGAAATGTCGGCAAGGAAATAGCTTGTAGTCCATCAATTTTCTTCTTTTCTCTCAAATCTCCTCCTGCACATTTGCTTATCTTGTCTTGGGGTCTGAGACAAGAGTTGTTAAAATTTATCGGCTTCCAGTTGTTTTCAACCTGGCCTGTCCGGGATTTCAACCTTCTTTTCCGTGCCTGGTGCACTTTGCCGGCCAGCCAACCAATATGGCTCCGACGGCTGCAATACCTCCCGCATTTTCGGACAGCCAAAATCCAACGAATTAGCTACTTTCGCTGGATTCCAGCATACTGCCCAGCCGCCACTTCTCTCTCCTGAGAAGTGGGTGAGCAGAACCCCTCCGTGGGGATGCTCAAAAGAGATATCCACATGGTATGGTCTCGGAGAGATACCGAGACACATCCATCCTGGTGCTCAGCCAAGCCCTGCCCCCAGGAACCTGTTTTATTAATAGATTTCACAAACTTAGAGTTTGGAAGCACATGCCTGCCAAAAGCCAGTTAAGTACCTGTTGCCCCGACAGGGCAACCGGGGGCAGGGGGGTGCCCTATGGGGGGCGTGACCCCGCCGGGAGCCCCCATGAGGCGAGCTGGCCTGGCCGCAGCTGCTGGGGCTGGCCGACCGGCAGCCACCTGGTCTGGGGATGGGGCTTGGCTGGGGCGTGTGCACCACTCCGGCCAGCAAGGGGGAGGTGGCGGCCCAAGTCAGGGAGCCCGAGCCAGGCAGCAGCAGCCCATTGGCTGGCTTCCTCGCCCCCACGGCAGCCAGGGGAGGCCAGGGCGCCGAGGCAACCAGCAGCGCGAGGTCTGGGCCGACTGTGCAGGCGCACGGCCCAGCCTCGTGAGAGTTCCCGGCCCTGTTGGAACTCTCATGAGGGTTCCGATGGGATTTGGACCCGGAAGGGGCGGGCCTGCCACAGCCAGCCGGGGAGCTCGGCGGCCGGCCAGCCATGGGAGAGGACACTCTCTCCTGCTGCTGGCTGAGAGCGAGGAGCCTCGCCTGGGAAGTCAGCTGCCTCCCTCCCCTTACGGGCTTAGGAGCCCATACTTGGAACTGGCTGGAGCCAGCAGGGGAGGAGGTCGGATGGGCAAGCTCAATCTGTCCGGTTTAGGGAGTGCCCACCCGAGGGGCGAAGCACAGCCAGCACTGCAACCCCCAGCGCCCTTCAGGGGGGCGCAAGGACCCTCCCCCAGCCGGGCGACACCACCTCCTGATGAGGAAGCCTGCTTGCGACGGGGGTCGCCGGAACAGCAGCGGCCCCCCACTCCACCAGCTGTCCTGCCCCGCTGGGACTTTGGCGGGCAGCATCTGAGGAGGCCCCGGCGGACCGAAGGGACACGCCGCACATGGTGCTCCTCCTTGTAAAGAACCTGACAGCCGCCCTGGTGAAGGGAACCGGGGCTGGCCACTGACCACCCCGGAACAGACTGAGCAAAGGGGGGGCTCAGGAACCCCAAGGGGGGGGCGATGAATGTAAAGGCACTCATCAAATTAAATCATCTTTGTGCCAAGCCTCTCGCCTGACGCAGCCTTCTTGCCCAACACTGCCAGGGAGTGCCTGCGTCTGCGCTGCTAGCCCCCCCCCCCCGGACCAGCTCAACAGGGTGGCATGGACGTATGTACCCAAGGGTATATTTCTGCCTGATAAATGCATCATTTGATATATACATGTAGCACTGGTTGGCACTTCTTGCCATTCTCAGCTGTTCAACTCCATGTGTAAATGGCAAGCCTGAGAACGTGACGTCCCATAAGTACGAAAACTTCACTATGAATTAATCAGAAACATGCCACTTCAAAAGCAGCTGTCAATCAGCTGTGGAGTTCCACATGTTCACCCAAAACTCTTCTAAAAATAAAACAAGATGACAATGTGTCAGTAGGAGTCTAGATTTAGAACAACTTCTCACACTGAGGATTGACTTCCCTGTTACCGCCTGCAGCCACAGGTAAGGACTAAAGCTGTATCCCCCAGCAAGGGACTGTAGTTCAGTGGTATAGCCCATTCCTTGCATGAGCAAGTCCTTGACTCAACATAAGTACAGTCTGCAGACTTAGTTTCCATTGTGGGTGCAATCCTAAACTGGAGTTAGGCCGGCATAAACTAAGCCAGCAAAGTTTGGCCAGCACAAGGGACACCATAAAGTATGTTTGGACCACTCTCGGAGTCAGAGAAGCCAGCACACAGACGTGCACCATCCTCCCTGACTCAGAGCTTTAGTCTTCCCAAGCATATGTTCCCTCATATGATTGCAGTATGGTGGGCTTTGTCTCTAGGAATGGGATGATATATGGTACTGCAGTGTACATTGATTTCGTACAAGTCCCCAATTTGTGTTACATATTGATTAGCAACAGTGCAGGTCTCGTTGTCTTATAGATTTTTTTTTGCTATTTCCAGAACATTTTATTTTTTAGAAAAAAATAGGAAGAAGCACCAGTTTTGTTTTTTGTTAGGATTTCTTTTTACATGTGAACTTTAGGGGTAAAGTCTTGCATAGAATCCAGCCACTTAAATTGCACTGACTTCAGTGAGACTGAGGCTGCAAGCCTACGCACAGTTTCCTGGGAGTAAGCCCACCTTAACACAATGGGGCTTACTTCTGTGTAGACATGCCTAGGATTGTGCTATTGAGCTGCTTATTAAAACCATTTTCTACCAATGATGCATTAAAGCAACATTGGTAGAAATGCAATCTCCAGCGCATCATTGGTAGAAATGTTAACTGTGAACAGGACTATACCTAGGGAGCTTCCTGAAGCAAGGCTATGCTGAATAAGGCAGCATTGTCTCCCTGCAGCATTTTGTTGTATTTGGACAACACAATGATTCATTATCGCTGCCTTGTGTACTCTTAAGGAATTTCTAACTCACCCCCAAATTTAAAAATCCTGTGATGGCTTCCGTAGTGTCATGGCTAAAGAGGCTGAGATGTGAACCAGGCAGTAAAAGGTTCAAATCTTCCTCAACTTATGAAGCTCCTATGCCTCAGCTCTACATCAGCAATATAATAATAATAATAATAATAATAATAATAATAATAATACTTGGATTTATATACCGCCTTTCTTAGGTCACCAGATTTCTCTAATGACTATAACTCAAGGCTGTTTACATAGGCAGACTTTATTCAGAAACCTGAAGGTTTTTACAATTTATACAGAAATGTTCTGTCTTCCAAGAACTACACACATACAGATGGATCTTTCTGGATTTAGTCCTTCTTTCTGGCCACCCACTTCTTGCTGGCTGATAAGCGGCTTCCCTGCTCCCACCAGAGAAGCGGATGAACTTCGGCACAACTCCCCCTCACACAAGGCAGCCAAAGACAGCTCAGCTGTTAATCAGTCGCAATTAACGAGGTCTGCCGCTCACAGAGACTTCCGGCTGTCCCGAACTGGCGACCTTCAGCTCTTATCTTCAGGCAAACGGAGGCATTAACCCTCTCGACTAAATCTTCTGCCTAAATCTTCAGATAGGGCAATCTGACATTGGCCTATGGCCAATCCTATCCTTGGCCAGCCTGTAGCATGCCACAGTGCAGATCCAGGCTCCACTGTATGCTATGGGTGAGCCAGGAACCAGGCGGTAACAAGAGAGATAAGTAAAATACTTTTTTTCCCTACCTACTCCACCTACCTACCTACTCCATGTCATGGTCCCCTATGGGCCTATTTGGATCTGTGCCAACCTGGCTAGCGCAAATCCAAGTGGGCTCAAGGAGGTGTGTCAAGGCCAGGAAGGCAGCATAAGAGGCATGTTTCCAAGCAGTGTTCCTCTTATATTTAGCAGGGGGAGAGTAATTGTCTCTCTTCACCCCAGTGCAGAGCCTTTTCTAGTGGCTGCTGCTGCTGGTGTGCTGCGTTTTGGTTCTAGATCATGAGCCCTTTTGGGACAGGGAGCCATTACACTTTATTATTCTTAGCCTGTAAACCACTTTGTGAACTTTCTGTTGAAAAGCGGTATACAAATTTGATTGGTTTATTGATGTTAGTGGTGCTGTTGACACTGATGACTGCTCCTGCCTTCCACCCACATGCCCCCAGCCAACCCCTGTCCCCACCCAACCCTCCCCATCCCCACCGACCTGACCTGCCCTGCCAACGTACAGGCACCAGTGGTGGCCGGATCCTACTCCATTGGTCTATGCATGTAATTGCCAGCCCATTTGTGTTGGCGCCCCCACCCCGCATGCTGTGGGTGCCATTTCCACACCGGTGGCTTGGGCCTCCCATGAACAGAGTGCGCGTTCCATCAAGGTAAGTCCCCGCCAAAAGGATTCCGTTGCTGATTTGCAGGATGGCGGTAAGAAATTCGGGGACAATAATTCATTATTTGTAAGAATACGTGCTTGCATAACCTCGACCTCAATAAATTTCAGTGTGGTTTACATAACAAAAGGAATGTTCCAAAGAGGCTCAGGGCACAACCCTAACCAACGTTCCAGCACTGACCTAGCGGTGCCAATGGGGCATGTGCTGCATTCTGCAGTTGGGTTGGGGGGGGGCGATCACAGAGGCCTCCTCAAAGTAAGGGAGTGTTTGTTCCCTTAGCTCAGAGCTGCATCACCCTTACCTTGGTGCTGGAAAGTTGGTTAGGGTGGCACCCTGAGAATCTTAAATAGAAGACAGAAGGGATACATCCAGAAACAATCATTGGGGGGAAAATGTTATGCTAGGGTGAATAGAGATAGTAGCTCTCCCCCTGCTCAATGTAAGAGATCCACCATTTTCAAATGAGCCCCTTTGCCCCATTAGTAAAATGTACATGAAGCATTTCACACATTAGAGCAATTTTCCTCTTTCTCACTATGACAATGCAGGCAGCTTTGCTTGGTTTGCACTAGCTGCCTCTCTGTATTGGAAAAGGCAGTAGCTACCCCAAGGAGATAGGGAATGGTATCAGCAATGGCCCCTTGTCCCAGATTAGCCAGGGATTACAGGGTTAACTCCCAAGGTCTTTGCTTGCAGCAGGAACAAGGCTGCAGGTTGATGAGGGTAGATGAAGGGAGGTTAGCACAGGTGCAGACGGTAAAGCCTGCCCAACAATAGACACCGATTGGCCTGCCTCAGTATAAAGTTGGAGGCAGGAGCTGCAGTAAGGGGGCACCTTGGTAGTGCTAGATGGATGGATCCTTAAAGGACTGCTAAAGGAAGGGTGATTGGCACCAGGTAGGTGAAGAAGCCGGATGGAGGGACTGATGGTTGGACTGGATAAAGGAAGGTAAGGTTATTGTGGGAGGCTATTGGGAACTGTTGTATGGCTGCTACACCCCTGGAGCCACCAAGTGGAGGAGGCAGTTGTGGTTTAGGCAAGCTGACTGCCTATTGTTTGGTGGTGGGGTTTGTTGGTGCTAAATTAGGGTATCTGAAGCTAAGCTGGTGATGAGGGCAGTCTGGAGGAGGCTGGCCAGCTGGTGATTCCAAGCAAAGCTGCTGGACGAGAGGAGGCCTGGGCGTGTGTGTGAATGAACCCCCTCCCTCTTGCCTATCTCTGAGGCTGCTCTGGAGGGGAAACTAGTCAGCCTAGTGTGGGCATTGGGGCCGTTGGGGAGGCCCAGCAGGGAATTTGGCAGAACACATACCAAGCCAGAAGCAGTGCTTCGTGGACACACTTGGTGGACTCGATCTCTGGTCTAATCTGCAGATGGTTTGGTTTATCTATCAGATGAGGGACAGGCCTTTAACTGCTTCTTGCAAATTACTTTGAAGATGTTTGTTTTTTAGACCATATACTTGCTGCAGCAAAAATAGCACGTCCTGTACCGAGTCATAGCCAGATGTTAGAAATCTGCATCTCCACCCACACTGATGAAATGAATATCGAAGATATTCAAAACTATACAAATTGACAGCCAAGGGCCACTGAAGAAATGCATAAACAACACTGATAGTTTTCTTCATGCACCCCTTCAAGATGGTATTTCTTCACAATGAACTGGAGTCAATATCATGGTGCAGACAGATGGGATCCTTCTGTCTTGTTATAACAAAAATAGTTGTGTTTTGTTATAACAAAAATAGTTGTTGGTTTCAATAATTGAAAAGAGCTATACCTCATGCATTGTAGGCAATTTGGTGAGGATTTGGATTTGGCACATGCCCTGTGAGAAGTGACAGGCACTGAGATTCTGGAGCTCATGGACACATTGAGCATGAAGAAATTGCTGGCTCTGGATGACATCCACCAAAAGGGTGCTTAAGAGCTTGACTGTGAAATTACTGATCTAACAAAAACATGTAATTTATCCTTTGCATCAGATGCTGTGCCAAAAAAAACACAAAAAAACAAAAGGAAGCCTGTGAAATAGCAATATTTGAGAAGGTATCCAGGAGCAATCTGGGAAATTATAGGACAATCTGTTTAGTGCCTTTCTGGGTAAGTTGGTAGAAGCAGAATTAAACATTATTAAGCATTCTGAAGAATGAAGGAGACTCAGCATAGTTTCTGCACAGGTATGGCCTGTCACACTAAGAGCCCAATCCTATTGGGGCATATGTATCAATGGCATATGAACACTGGTGCAATGTCTGTCATATTGTTTGCCTCAGTGCAATGTTTGCCTTGGAGACATAAAGGGGAGAAGGAAAACCTTCTCTGATTCAGAGCCCTAACCGGCTCAAAGCGGTACTGGGGGCAGGTTGATGTCACCACACCCCTAGCACCACCCCACCCCCAGCACCACCCCGTCACACCCCCAGCGCCTGGAATTGCTCCATTTAGGAGCATACCAGATGCAAGGGGTGGAGGTGGGCCAAAAAGCACATCGCTTCCCCACCCCTGCTGCACCCCACTGCATCTGGCACCCACTGCACCTGCTTCCTCTTGCGGTACCGTAAATACACCTGATTTAGTAATACTTCCTCTTTAGTTGGGTTCCATGAGCAGCCTCCCATTCCCAAACCAGAAGCACATACAACTCCCAAAGATATTTTATTTGTTAAATGCATGTTTAGGAGTTCGTCCCTCTCTTGCCTAGGCAGGTGAGCCATACAAGGGCAAAGCTCAAGGGAAAGTCAGCAAACTACAGCTAAGAAAATAACAGAGCTTGCTAGATCTCCTGTATTCCAAATCCACCCTACATTACCCAAAGATGATATCCAAGTCCATGGTGAGGTCAGAGAGGTAGAGCCTTCAGCAGCAGTTGCCAAGCATGGAAGAAGTGCTCCCCACAAAAACCTAGCTGACCATTATAGCTAGGATTACCCGATACAAACAGGGACAGAGTGCCTATACCTTCAACCATGGTATAGAAGAGGGAATTTTGGCAGGTGCAGCTCAACATGGAAGGGTTTAAGAAACTGTACCTGCCAAAATTCTTTCTTCTATACAAGGTTAAAGGCATAGGCACTCTTTCCCTGTTTGTATCTGGTAACCCTACTTATAGCAGTCTTACACAGACCCCACAAGGGAACTCGACTAATCCAAATTTGCTGAGTCAAGTCACCCTATTACTTCAATCCCCCAATCAGCACTCTTACGTGTACGTCACTGGCCTCATACTAAATTAAGTGCACCTGGGAACTTATTTCTCACCCAGCTGTTATATCCTGGTCCCAAGGCAAGAAGAGCCAGTTGTTTAACCCTCCTGCTCTGCTTTTCTTTGCTTCAAAGTTTAATCCTTCGCTTGTAAAAACACACCACAAGGACTAGAATGCTGAATAGCCATAAAGCTATAACCAATTGGCTTAGTATATATGACACAGATCTTGCATCCTCCTGTCATTAGAATCAAAGCATTCCCCATTATCTTTAAACTTTCCAACATCTTTTACATTTCAGCATCCTTGATCATTCCATGAGAAAAATATTAAACTCCCAAAATAATACCCCTCACCACTGTGACAGGTTCCTTCCAAGGACTTCCCTTATCTTGCATAATGCAGTGCAAAAATTCCCCAACTCCAAAGTGGGTGGTGGCAGGTGACAAGCCTGTACTTACTCAAAAGCTCCACTCATTTAGTTCAGTGGAGCTTACTCTCAGGTAAGTCTGTTTAGGATTGTAGCCTTAAAGATACCACCACATGCTTACACTTGGACATAGTTTGTTGTTTGAATATCCAGTGTTGCTTTAATTACTATTATAATGTTGCTGTACCATTAAAATTTCAACACTGCAGAAGATGCTGAAATCGTATGTTAGAAGTTCAAAAGAGAACATAAAGGTGCAAATGTTTAAGTTTGATAGTAAAAAAAATGACCTCTATTTTTTTTATTTTTAAAAAGCATCCTTTGAAAGTATTTATTTCAAAGAGCAACCGTATGTATTTGGTTTCTTTTTTCTCCCTCTAGTGCATTATTTTTATTCCCTGCCATTGCTTTGAGGATGGTGAACTTGCTTGTGTTGATGCTGTAAATCTTCAATAGTGGGAAGGAATACTAGTCAATAAATACTTAACAACAGTATAAATTATGTACACTAGAATAAGTAAGTGTTACGGGGGGGGAATGCAGAGACTAATAGGTTTTCGGCAAAGAATGCTAAAACGACAATTCCCCCCCCCCCCCAATACTCAGGAATCTTTACAAAGTGAAACAGCATTACTGGTGATAAAATGGATGTTTGCGATTGTTCTTACAAATTTTGGGATGTTTATTGAAATGTTAAATAGCCTTATGTGTGAACAGCCACCGGCAACTGTAATTAAAATTTCTCTAAACATATATAATTTATGGCACACTTATTCTCTTTAATAAGTAAGAATTTAAAGGCTTAAGGAGCTTTAGATGAATTGCACCAGAAGCCTTAATGAGCTTCTACATCTTACTCAGTACTTGAACTCTCTTTAATGACTTTTTTTTTCTGTTGAGATGTCCTTAAAGTTTATTTACCAGCTGGTTTTTGCTTAGAGTAAAGCCCACACAGAATACTGCCTTCTCTTCTCTCCTCTCCACCCCATCCCTGGTTTTAGGTTTTGTGCTGCTTTTTTAGATGAGAGAACTCATCTGTCGCTGATCATTCGGCAGAGAAGGAACTTGTGGACCTTGAAATCTGAGTTTGTATCATCAAGACTTTAAGAAGGAAGTAGAGGAGTTAAATATCAAAATGGGCCTCGATTTGGTAGGAAAGGTGGATTGTGATTGACAGAAGAACTAGCCTCTCATCACAGCTGGCTCCTCCTTGGTACAGAAGAAACTGGTTTAACCCGTTGTGAAAGTTGTCTTCCCCAAGTCACTGGTATGCTGTTACAGTGAATCTGTGTTTCCCCCTTTTGGGACAAATCGAACAGTTTCCAATCTGAGATTAACTTTTGTCTATAATGGTCCAATTTTTCCTTGGAATCAATTTATAACTGCGGAACTAATCCTATGTGACATTTTAACCCTAGTTTGAATTTGCATTCTCTGTCTTCTCTTGTTTCTTTAACAGTGTGATCCTAACCCTGACTTGGGCTGGCACAAGTCCCTTATGCCGGCCTAGTCGGGATGCAAATGAGCCATAAAGGGCGTTGGTGCCATTTTCAAGGCAGAAAAGCCAGTGCATGGATGTGCACTGGCCTTGCCGAACCGACCCCAGGCTCAGAGGCCTAAAGGTAAAGTCAGCTTTGCAAGGCCAGCGCAAGGACTCTGGGAGGGCGATGGGAGGCAAAACGGGGTGGGGGACAGGTGGAATGGGGCAGGTAGAGGTGAGGAACAGGTGAGCCCATGGGCAGCCCAGGAAGGATTCAGGATCCAACCTTTGGGCCGGATCCTAACCCCCGTCCCCGGTCTGGGCAGCCCTGATTCGGCTGCTCAGAGTTGCACCATCAATTTTGGCAGTACAGCTCCAAGTAGCCCTATCTGGGCCGCCACGTGATACCCAGGGAAGGTGAATATTTCCCCCTTTCCCTGGGTAGCACAGCAGCCCATTCAAGCCCCTCATTATTTGTGAACTTCCATTTTAAATGGTATGTATTTATCTGCAGGTATATTATTTACATAGACACATGTTTCAGTATAGGGTGGTGCTGTCATTGTCACTGTTTATAAACAGTAAGCTGTGTAGCGCCTATATAGCTCACCATAGCGGTTTACCCTGCAGTCTGACAACTGCAGACTCCCCACGTGCTGAGTGGCTGTTTTAGACTACCTGGGTGCAGGACAATCTGTTCTGGCTCCAGTGTGCAAGCTTCAAAGGCAGTCGGGCTCCAGGAAGTGAGGCCGCCCCCCCCACCCAAATATTAGTCTGAGATTAGCCAGTCGCTTATTATGGGGGCTGGGTAGGAACGTTTTGATCGGTGAGGCAGGCTGGCAAATCCCTTGGCTGGAACAGGCTGTGGTATCACACTCTGTGGAGGTCTGAGCCATTTCACTGCCTCAACCCTTTAAGGGTGGCTATGATGGGATGCCCTTGCTGTAAGACAAAGGTAGCCTGGAGTTAAGTGGTTTTACCCAACGTTACTGGGGGAATGCTGGTGGGCAGATCATCTTCCCCAAGGTAGAGCCCACATTGATAGGGGGTTTACGTTTCCCTGCTGTATGTTGGTTAATGTTGAATAAAGTGATCCAGGGCACAATACTATGCATGTCTACTCCGAAGTAAGTCCTGCTGTGTTTGAAGAAGCTTACTCTCAGGAAAGTGTGGCTAGGAATGCAGCCCCAGGCATTCCAGTGTAGTTGGCTCCTGTCTTATTGGGCGGTTCACAGGTAAATGGTGAACACCATCACTCTCTTTTGAATTACTCACAGCCTTCTTTGCTTATTAACTGCTGCTAAATTTGCCCTTTCGCATTAATGGAAAAAGTGGTAGATGGATAGGCCAATATATGCATATCAGTATACGGTTTCTTTCTTTCTTATGATTTTCTTGGCAAATGTTTATTGCACTCTCTACATGAAGCTACTGACAACAAAATCCATTGCAAATAATTAATTCGGAAGTTTTGAATGAGTGTTATTACCTGTGAGAAATTATGGCAGCCAGCTTGGTTTGTATTTCTCCTTTTAATGAAAAAAAGAATAAATTACCGCTGCAGTTCACCAAAATGAGAATTCACAAGTTGAAAAAGCCAACAGTCCCTCCTGCCTCTCCTCTGCATTCTTCAAGATCAGCTAACATGACTGTGGAAGTGTCCCTGCAGCAGCCATCGAACACCATAAAATATGCCATTAATAATGAATAACTCCAGTAAAGCAAGGGACGTGGTGGTGCCGTAGGTTAAACCGCTGCTGCTGAGCTTGCTGACCCAAAGGTTGGCAGCTCAAGACCGCACGATGGAGTGAACTCCAGTCGCTTGTCCCAGGTCCTGCCAACCTAGCAGTTTGAAAGCAACTAAAAATGCAAGTAAATAAATAAGTACCACTTTGGTGGCAAGGCAACGGGCGTTCCATGTGCCTTGGCGTATAGTCATGCTGGCCACATGACCACGGAAGATTGTCCTTGGACAAACGCTGGCTCTACAGACTTAGAAACGGAGATGAGCACCACCCCCTACAGTTGGTCACGACTAGACCATTCGGTCATGGGGAAACCTTTACCTTTTTACAGTAAAGGAATCCTCACTCCTTGCCCAGGAAACGTCCACATTTCAGCTTGTACATTTGCCGGGGAGCAGATTGATCTAGCAATGTCTGATCCTACATTTGAACCTGTCATTCCTTTTCTAGCAGGTACTGCTCAGCAGTGAATATTAAATGGGAAAAAAATATGGAAGAGTTCTTTCAAAGGGCAGAATACATTGATAATGTCATATGTTAGAACCTATAAACTGCGCCAGTACAAATACTTGAAGAGCTGTCAGTGTCTGTGCATAAAATTTGATGTCTCCAGTCAATACAACTTTCTTGAAAAAGTTGACCCTCTCTTGTTTTGGAGGAAGACGGATGATTGTGAAGCTGCTGGATGTTTTGTAAAGTTTAGTGTATGTGTGTGCATGTGTAGGAGCTGCACCTATAAATTAAATTGCCAATAGTTACTTCCCGATCTCAGTGAGGCAACCAAATCTGAAGCATCCTCTTTGGATTCGTACAATGCCTCTGTCGCAAGATGTTCACATAGTTTGTTGGCTAAAGATGGTCGCTGAATGCTTTTGATGGCTGCTGGATATTGGCTACTAGATACATTCTAGCACAGTGGTTCTCAAACTTTTTAGCACCAGAACTCACTTTTTAGAATGACCATCTGTCCGGGACCCACCAGATGTGATGTTGTGGCTGGGCCATCATTGTGATGCCGGAGCCTGCTGCTTTCCTGAGAATGTAGCAATAATTTGGGTTATTCCTCAGCCATTTTCCAATAGCAAAGTGAATTGGAAAGAAAAAAGCCTATTTACAACCTTGACACGAGCAAAACAACCACACAGCCCTCCTGCTTTCCAGCATCCCATTTTCCCATATGTTCAATATGGCTGCCCTGGGTTCTTCATGACTCACCTGAAATTGGCTTGTGACTCACTGTTGGCTCACCCTCAGTTTGGGAACCACTGCTTTAGCACATTATCACCATCCTGATTAATTTAATGTGCAAGACCAGATTTCTCATGATCCCCAACTCAGAGGCGGAGGAAGGGTGTAGCCCGGGGTGGCACGAGCCATGGGTGCTGGTGACAGTGGGGCGCCATTGCAAGGAGTCCGCGGACTAACCCACCTGCTGCCCGGCCCACCCGCCCTCCCTCGCGTCCGTTCCGCTCCAAAATGGAGCTATTCTGGGCGCAGGGAGGCATGGCTGGGTGATGCATGGGGTGACGTGCTGGGGGCGCGGTTTCATCGCCCTGCCATGGGCACACTCAGGGCTCCATTTGTCCCTGCCCCAACAGCCAGTCAGCAGCTTAGGAGGAAGAGCAAAAGGTGCTGCCATGCCTGAAGCTACAGCTGATCTGCCGAGAACCCAACTTCTCCCCAGCCAGCCAGGAAAAAAGGAAGTGGAGGAATAAGTGGTGTGGCAGCTGCTTTTACAAAGTAAATGAATACGGGTAGGCCTTCTCTTTCCTACCACTATAGAAGGGGAGAAGCTAAGGAAATTGGGTCTGGGGAGTGGTGGAAACGTAAGGTGCCAGCTCTGGCTGTGTTCTGTCCTGCCATTGGAATATCATTTGTAGCAGGGCTTGAGCAAAGCTCGAGGCAACAGGGTTGCAAATCTGCTCAAGGTTGTAGCTATGGCCAGGCAGACAAGTGCCCTGACTGGTTTTGCCTACAATACGTAGTAATTGGATAGCTGTTACCTATATCAGCAATCAATGCTAGTAGTAAAACACCTAGTACCTTGCTGAGTCACAATGATGTTTAGCCTTTGCTGTAGCTTTTATACTCTCAAATGTTTCTCAAGCACATGCAGTCAATCTGAAGAATGCTTATTTATTGAAGGAAAGGGTGGGGGCAGGGGGGGAGAGGAGACGCTGAGAAGGAAAACTAATCAGATGCATGTCAAGACAGTTTTCTAAGCTGCCTAAGCAAATTAATGTTGCAATTTTCAGCACTGACAACTCAACAATGCAGATGACACAATTCACAGCAGAATTTATAACAACCCGTGTTTAGCTAAACACTCATTTTTAATTGGTATTAAATTGCAGCCGAGTTGTGGAAACTGGAGGCAGGTTGAAACATTTGATTGTTTTCTTAATTGTGTTACTGTTGATATCACCTGGGTAATTCATGGTTCTTCTTGACCATTTCTGATGCAGAGCCATATTTGTCTCCATGGCTGGCTCCCTTGATGGTTCACGGCGCTCACATGAAAAGAGAGATTCCCTGAACTGTTCCCTTTGGCTGTGTTGAAAATGTATCATCAAAGCTTGCCCTCTCTAGGAGAGTTCAAAGAGTGGGGTTGCCAGCTTCACTGGGTGATAGGACTCCTTGTCTGCCTTTAGTAGTAAAATAGTAAACAGCATGATGACGAGACACTTACCAGGAGTAGTACTTTACTCCTGGTACTCCATTGCTCTGCATTATGGTCACCACTTCAGACAGCAATGAAAAAGATTGCACTGCCAAGGTAATTAATCCTGAAGAGAGAGCGGTTTGAGTCTGAGATACCTGAAGATCCATTTGGGATGCCACAATCCCATTTTCTCCTTTGGAGATTTGCTTGGGTGGCTGTGCTCTGCATTCTACTTCCATATATTTTTTTATTTTATTTTGAATAATTTATACCCCGCCTTTCCCATGCCGAAGCAAATGCCCAAGGTGGCTTACATGAGCAGGCTAGTCTAAACCACAATTTTTCAATGGTTTTTTTTTTTTTTTTACAAATCTACAGTATTCTTGTGATCCGCCAATCCTCAGTCCCAGATGTAGCCTTCACAGTGTGGTTCTCTCCTTCGCCTGCATACCATCTAGCCTCAGCAGGCAATCGCAAGTCAAGCCTGGACAGGTCCTGAAGGTGGTATTCTGTTCTTTGCTTTTTTGTACTTGTTATGTGCTTGTTGTGTTGAGATGCCAATAAAAAAAGCTGGCTGGCCTCCTCACATACTCCACTGCAGCTCTCACTTGCGGTGAGCTAATCAGCTCCACAGCAACTCTGTTCTGCCACCACAGGTACTGCAGCTTGTCACAACCTGGCATCCGTCTCCCATCCAAAAACAAGACCACAGATTCTCCTGCTTAGCTTCAGGCAGTACCAGCAGCTCAACCATCAGTCCACACCTCCTGCCCTTACAAGGAGCAATTGGTGGGTGTGCAGGACAGGGCCTCCTTGGTTGTGGTAGTCGTACTCTACAACTTCCTCTCCCAGGAGGTTCTCAAGGATCCCCACTCAGCCTTTCATGAGCTGAGAAAAGAAAACCACTGTTTATGTGGGCTTTCAGTTTTGGTTTCATGTTGTTATCCCTAACAACCGACTGCCTGTGTACATGCACGCAAGAAGCAGCAAGAGTTCCTGAGTTGGTTGCCAACAACAAGTTGCATTTCTATTCTGTCATTGCTCCAAGAAGCTCAGGGCAGCATTCAAGAGAGCAACAATGAGCTGCGTAGCCAAGTGAGCATTTGAACCCCGTTTTCTGTGCTTGTAGTTGAAAACATTGGCCACTCAAGGCCTGTCACTCACGGGCTCTCAAGGCCTGACCCAAAGGCCCTTATCACTGATGGTATGTGTGTACTGCTGGCTAACAGTGTTGCAAGCGTGCCATAAAGCATGTTCATAACACTGTGGGAGGAGGGAGTGCTGGGGCTTGGCCAACGCTAGTGGGTGCCTGGCCTTAGTACCAAAAGGAAGGGCCACTAGTGCTCTAGCAGTACTGGTGACTAGTGAGTGCTTTTGGAGCTGGAGAGGGGCAGAACTGGGCTGGGGGGAAGGGAGGATTGGGCCCTGCAGGTGGTTTCTGCTGCCAGATACTGTGTCCCTCCTTGGGCCAAGCAGCCCAATATGGGGCTGCTTGAGTCTCCACCAGCAAAAATAGTCATTTTGCTACTGCTGCTCCTACAGGAACTGGGCAGCTCAGGATTGGGCTACTCGTCTCTTTGTATAAGAGCTGCTTGAATATCTTTTATAAAGTTTGGCTTTCTGAGGAGGTTTGCTGAAGAATTCCAACAGTCAATCACTCTGTAGTTGGTCAGAAACTAAGAGCGCAATCCTAAACTGTAGTTAGGCTGGCATAAACTAAGCCGCCACAAAGTTTGGCCAGCACAAGGGCACCACAAAGCACATTTGGACCACTCTCAAAGTCAGGGAGGATGGCGCACGTCTGTGTGCTGGCCTCTCTGACTCCAAGAATGGTACATCCCTTGTGCCTGCCAAACTTTGCTGGCTTAGCTGTGCCGGCCTAACTCCAGGTTAGGATTGCGCTCTAAAAGGCAGAGCTGCGGGAACTGAAATGATGCCAGAGTGGCTCTTGGCTGGATCTGTGGGAAGACTTTTCCTCTCCAAACAAGGTGTCCAGATCGGAGAAGTCTCTCAATGGAGGGCAAGGCTCTCAATGGCTACTAGCCTACATGGTACATCCAGGTTCAGAGGCACTGTGCTGCTGAATACCACTTTCAGGGGAACAACAAGAGAGGAAATTGCCTTCCACTCTTGCTTATGGGCTTCCAGAGCCCATAACCAGTGGCATTTGGTTAGCACTGTGTGAAACAAGACCTTGAACTAGATGGATCTTTGGCCAGATCCAACAGAGCTCTCCTTACCATCTTTTGAGAAGGGGCAAAGGGAAGAGAGAGTTGGAATGAATTGGCTGCTGCAACCTTTCCATAGGAACGTGTTTAAATTTGCCATCATTCCGGCTTCACAATAATCTTTTCATTTTGTAGCTGGATGCTGTTCAAAGATGCAGGTCTGGCGTCTTTTGATGAAGGCATGCTCTTTTCTTTTTGCATTTCAAACCCTTTCTTTTTTATGCTTGTTTCCCTAGCAGTTGGCTGTAAATGCCCAATCAGGCACTTCCTGACATTCTTGATTTCCCCCCTTCTCTTTGAAGTCTGTCTCACTACAACATAAGACTTTGCAATAGGATGCAGAGACATTATTATTATTAAGCAGAAGCCTGGCTTTCTTCCTTTACAAGCGCGCCAATATCTTGTAAAATTCTGCATGCATTTATTTTGCAGTAAATCAGTGATGAGATCAGTTTTTAATATGATTTCCAACAATCCCCTCTACTAACCTTGGCAAGTGGGATTTTATTATGGTGGTGGTGGGGAGGTAATGATCTAATGAGATTTGCAATAATAAACCAGCCTCTATAAACAGGGATTTTAAGAATTCCAGCAGTAGCACTATGGGAAGTTGCTCTTTGGCATTCACAATAGAGAGGGCCTAATATATATATAACACAGACATAAAGCAATGTCTTTACCAGCTACCCCTATATCATTATAATTAGGTGTCATGCAGAACTCCTGGAATTTGGCAACTTGATCTTCACACACTGATTCCAAGGTTATTGCTAATGGGCCAGGCTGTTTGAAATAGAGTAGTATGCTTTTCTTTTTCTTTTTTTACTCAGACCAAAGGAATACCAAATCTCTCTTTTGGAGGGTTAATTTACAGACAGGCAGGAGCAAGCTTTTTACATGAGCATTTACCACAAGTTGTTAGCGAGATTTGAACTCCAGCACAGCTCCAGAATTAAATGACACACTAGATTAGTTGGAGTGGCAGAAGATCTCTATGCTTACACTGTACGGGTTAGCTAGCTGTGGGTGAGGGGGTTACACTGAAAGCAGACTGGTAACCGGTTTTGATAGATCAAAGGCACTTCAGGCAATTACTTATACTGCCCTGCTCTTTTTCTGATCACATTGCCCTGTTCTGTTTTACAGTACGCAGTACATGCAGGCTTGCCTTCCCTATCCCAGCTGTGGAGTGGCCCAAGTTGCAAATGGGCTTGGCCCACCCATGAGACTGCAAGCACAATCCTAACCAGCTTTCCAGCACTGACATAGCTGTCAGGTTACCTTCCTTAAGGTAAGTGAATGTTTGTTCCCTTATATCAGAGCTGCATTGCCCTTACCCCGCTGATGGAAAGTTGGTTGGGATTGCGCCCTGACTGAAGCAGTGGCATTCCTGGGGGGGGGGGTCCACGGGGTCAAGTGATCCCAGGTCACACAGCTGGGAGCATGGGGGGAGTTTGGTGAAACTGGAAGTGATGTTGAAAGGCTCCCCAGAGGCCTTAGGCCCTCAGAATACCTTTGGGGGGCTGCCCGGCTGGGGCAGGCAGTGCAGGGGGCAGCATTTCTAGGCATGCCCCCAGGCGGCACAGCGGCTGGGAATGCCACTAGACTGAGGTGATTGTCCAGGAGCATTCACCACTGGGCATCTCCCACTTCTCCTGTTGCCCTGTTGCACCTCACTGGTGATAGGAATGGGTTAGTTCACCTGCATAAGCTCCTGCATACGTGAGACATTGGAGCAAACACTAGAGAGTCTTGAAGGGGTTAAATCCTCTATTTTGTGACTTAGGGGGAAAACCAAAGGAAATAAGGGTTAAAAGAAAGCTTTGGTAGAGTCAGGGACATTCCATGCTGACAGCTCCAAAAACAGGATATGTCTTTGTTTTGCTGGAATCTTTGGGTCAAAATGACCTGGTAGAAATAGCAATGGGAAAAACAAGAGGTACTTGCACCACAGCCAAAGAAGGGTTTCATAAGAGCTGCCATCTGGAAGTAGGATGGGAAAACGTATGGCAGTCCAAATAAGGCAGAAAGGGGGGGTAGAAATGACATTGTAATCTTAGACGTAATAGTTGTTAAGCCTTCGGCTAGGAGCAAGTCGGAAAGGAACTTTGTTGGGATGCCAGAGACTAAAGATCTAATGCCGAGAGAGAGAGAGAGAGCGAGAGAGAGAGCGAGAGCGAGAGCGAGAGAGAGAGCGAGAGCGAGAGCGAGAGCGAGAGAGAGAGAGAGAGAGAGAGAGAGAGAGAGAGAGAGAGAGAGATTGGAATGAATTCTGGAATAAAGCTTCAAAACAGAAATCATTGTAAGAGAGTTTGATTGGTTTAAAACTGTGGGTGATACACCAGATCACAGATCCTGAAAAATTTCCATCACTGGAGTGGGCGACAGGAGGTGGGAGTGGAGGAAGTAGGTGGGAGGACAGGTGAGTCCTTCCCCTTTCCTCTTTCTGCTCCTTTCTCTTGTCCAATCTAGAGGATGGGAGGAGCAGAGGCTGGTGCTTGGCCAGCTAAGGATGGGTGGCATTTGGCCTGCTGCCTCACAAGCCAGGAAGTCTTTGGCCAGCCCTGGTTGCAAACTATGAACATAGCCACCTTCTATGGGTTATTTCTGAGTCTGATCTGATTCCTCATTGTGAGAAGCGCCTACAGGGAAGCTAGGATTCATGTATGACTGATGCTTGAACCAACACATAGGTGGCGGAACGGTAAGTGTTGTGCCATGTGGGGAAATAAGCATGTTTCGGTGCCAGATCCAGCCCACAGGCTGTGTGTGCCCGCTCCTGTATGAAATTGAAGCTGCACAAATACATGGAGATGCATATTAAGTTTCTCAGAAACAGCAGCCAGTTTAACAAGGGCTCGGCTGGAAATTCTCAGCAGACAACTTTTGTCTCAGTTGGAAAGAAGAGGCTTGAAAAAAAAGAGGGCTTCTTTTTGTGTGTTTTTGCCCCAGCCAGTTTTGTAGCCATGTCATCTGTGCTTGTTTGGCTGATTGACAGCCACCATTCCAGGCTCTAAATGTCCCCTGGAAATAGTGCATCAGACAGTAACATAAGGGGTGTTTGGGGGGGGAAAAAATGCCAGCCATAGCTGTCAGCTACTGCCAAGGGTGGCACCACTGCAGGTTAAAAAACTCCACCCTTTTGCCCCTGCCCCTCCTTGCCGAACTGTCTTCCAATTGTGCCGCCTGCAAGTGGAGTGACGGAATAGGGGGCCTTTGGGGGTCTTCCCTATTTAAAGTGCAGCAGCTAGGCTGTTAATGTATCAACAGCTAGGCTCTTCATTGGTTGCCAGTTAGTTTCAGGGCATAATTCAATAAGTTGTTTTGACCTATAAAAGTGAATATGGCTTGGGATCTGGGTCTCTGAAGGACTGCCTGGTCCCATATGAACTTCCCAGATGATGACTGATCTCATCTTCGGGCAGGTGGCTATCAGGGATATGAGCTTTGATAAAAGGGCTCCATTTGCCAAGCCCTTACTTTGCTTTCCTTTAGGTGGCAGCTTAAAAAAAACCCTGTTGTTATTATTATTTTTTGCCTGTACATTTAGCAGTGTCGAATCAACCTGCATTATTGCTGTTGGTATGTTGTTCCGATTTACAACGCAGACTGATTTTTTGGTGAACATTAAAAAATGTTTAATCTGCTGTATACCAGAAAGTGGGGTGGAAACAATGTGCACAATTTTGTGGTTCCCCCACCCCTAAAATCGGCATCAAGCTCGTGGGTTGTGGGTTTTTGGCCTTCGTTCGCTTCAAGGCCTCTCTTTTTGCCAGTTGGATAATTAAAGGCCTCTATTTATTTGGAAGGGGGAAAGAAAGCAGCAGCCCCCTGCAGTATTAATCTCCAGGCGAGAAGACCAGTCATGAGTTGTAGTAAGTCCTTTAGTCTGGATGAATGATTAATACATTTGTTTTTCTTTCTGTGTGGAAAGGGCGTCTCTAATACTTTAGAGTGAAACTAATTATTAGTAAACTGCATTTAATCACTCCTATTTGACCAGGCTCTGTCATTCACAAATTAAGGGCCTGGTAAATTGATTACCCGTTTAGTCTTTGGGATAGCTGACTACAGCATCTGGACTGATCTGATATTCTCTCTTGCCTAGGACTATCCTGGAGGGCCCTGTCTCAGTAGCAGCTTATGTAGCGTTGGTATGTGAAAATATTGTAGCTGTCACTCACATCGCACTTAGCGATGCCATTGACTTAAAAAAACACACCACCCAAACAAATCGCAGACACTTGCCTTGCTAACTGCTTATACATCCTCCTCGGGCTTCTTGTTGCTGATTAACCCCACGCTTACTACATCAAAATATGAACACTCCCTGTTGTTTTGTTTACAATTCTTTTAAAAAGGCATTTTTTTCCAATTTGTAGACATTTGTGGATGTTGTGTTTTCATCTGTAGGGGGAATAATTATCATAGAAGCAAATGCTGTATCAATCAGCTTGACCCTGGAAATTCCATCTCCTTCAATCTAAAATAAGCATTTTAAAATATGCAAAGGGAGAAGTGCCATTTACAGGCATTGATTCTGGGTGCCCCTGAAAATCCCCATCTCCCAATCTGTCTTGGAATTCCCGTATCCCCAGCATCTATCCCACGTGTCTCTTGCTTCACTCCATTCTGGTGTGCTGGCCATTTATGAGACAGACCCACAACCTGAGCAGAGGCAGATCTAAGGGAGGGCAAAGCTCTAAGTTTTGCAAGAAGCCTTACCGTGCAGTGAAAATCACTCCCCTCCTGCACCGTTTTAGCCAATCCTCACAGGGAACAGCAACATCTTGGCATTGCTTACTGGCTACAGCAGCAAGGGAGAGGAGGGATTTACACGACAGGGGAAGGCTTCTTGCAACACTTAGAGCTTTGCCCTCCCTGTAGATCTGCCTCTGAACCTGAGTTTTGAGGAAAGAAGGCACAAATATTCTGCTGGGAAGCTGAAGCAACACGGAGTCAATGGATGCATCAACCCTCCTACAGCACTGCTTTGCTTGGCCGTGGACTCAGGTGGCTTTTTAATGTGTACCAGGGTAGCCTCCATTAAAGAATGAGACCTTGTTTTCAGAACAATTGTTTAAAAATCAATGATAGATGATGCTCCCCTGCAAGGTGCGTTAGTATTCCACACTCCACCCCACCCCACCTGGCCTGCAGAGCTCTGCTCACTGCGATTTCTCAGGGCAGTTTTTTCATGATCACAGTGGCCTCTTAACTATTCAAAAAGAATGACGAACAAAATTCCAGGAGATGCATAGTCTTTCTCAGAGATTTTGCTGGTGCAGATCCAAGTAGCCCCCTAGGGGTGGCTGGGGCAAGAAAAAATACCCCCTTACTCTGAGTTGACTTGCAGCCACCTCCTAACCTGCACTGGATAAAACGAAGGCCAGTCGCAGGCCAGGTTAGGACTGGACAGGTTAGGAAGGGCTGCCTTTCCTGTACTGAGGTTCAGGAAGAGCAGAATCGTGTGTGCTGTCCTTGCTCCTGAACTCAGGGCGCTATCCTAAGCAGTGCTGGATTGGCAAGGCTGGCCGGCCTGTGCTAATAATAATAATAATACATTGTATTTATATACCGCCTTTCTTAGGTCACCAGATTTATCTAATGACTGTAACTCAAGGCGGTTTACATGGGCAGACTTTATTCAGAAACCTGAAGGTTTTTACAATTTATACAGAAATGTTCTGTCTTTCAAGAACTACACACATACAGATGGATCTTTCTGGATTTAGTCCTTCTTTCTGGCCACCCGTTTGTCTTCTTGCTGGCTGATAAGCGCTTCCCTGCTCCCACCAGAGAAGTGGCTGAACTTCGGCACAACTCCCCCTCACACAAGGCAGCCGAAGCTCAGCTGTTAATCAGTCACAATTAACGAGGTCTGCCGCTCACAGAGACTTCCGGCTGTCCCGAACTGGCGACCTTCAGATCTTCAGCTCTTATCTTCAGGCAAACGGAGGCATTAACCCTCTTGACTAAATCTTCTGCCCAATCTTCTGCTAAATCTTAGTGCTGCTTGGGGAGGCTGGAGACTCCCCACGGCAAGGGCATATTCGCCCCCTTGCTGTAGGGGAGGTTCCAGCCTCCCCTATGTGCTCCTCAGATCTGCGCCTGCTGAAATAAAAAGCCGATTCCCAAGCCTGCCCATGTCCTGCCCACAACCTCCCTCCCCTCTGCCCATCCCATGTCCGGATGGACTCGTGCCTCCCTCACGCCGTTCAGCTTTGGCTGACATGAGGGAGGCTTGGCACAAGCGCAACGGGACCAGCACTGCAGGCAGCGCTGGCCCCGTTGCTCAAGCGCCAACGCGGGGGTGCCAATTGGCACCTCCGCGTCTGTGCTACGTCCGTCACATCAATGCTATGACCTGTGGATTGCGTTGCCCGTGCATTCTGTTTTGCATCAATTCTGTGGGCATACAAATGTATGTGACTCCTCTTTCTGTGTGTTGGGGAACCCTGGAAAAGCAGCTATGTTGGATTGAGGCACACCTCACACTGATGAGGAGGAGGCTGGGATTAGGTACAGCATGTGTGAATCTGCTCTCACCACCACATATTCAAAGACACATCTGAAATTTGCTTGTAAGAAGCAAAATGCTGGTCTCCGTTGAGCTTGCAGGGAGGGAGGGAAGGAAGGAGGGAGTCGCATGGGGAGGAGATGTTTTATTTTCTTGTTGATCTGCTAGTTTATGCATCTGGAACACACAATTGCTCCGAAATAGTCCATTTTCTTTAGCGCATCCTCATAAAACAAACATTGAACTAGCCATTGAAACATTTTTTAAAAGTAGTGTTTAGAAACCAAATTGACAACAGGGAAAAAGGCCAAACACGAACTATCTACAGCCGGGAATTCCTGCCAGCAAGAAAACACCAATTCTCTCTTGTAAACAGAGTAACCACTTAAATGGGCTACAGTAGTCATGCTGCTTGTCCATTAATTAGGAGCTCAGTATTGTGCTGATGCTTTTACTGGGCAATTGTTCCAAATCAGCGGGGGTGGAATTCACTAAGCTACTCATTAAAGGTTATTCCGCCGTGTTTGCAGGGGAAGAAGCTTCATGGGGATATTTCAGTTGCTGCATGCCTGATTGCCAATGAGAACAAATAGGAAGGGTGGAAACAGAGTTGCTCAAGGCTTGTACACAAGACTCGCTGCTGAATTTCAAGAGCAAAATGAGCCTGATCAGATTCTGCAGTTGTGAATCCTGATCTAAAGATTCTAACAGCCATTCAGAAACCTGCCCCAGTTTGGACAGATCTGCTTACAAAGGATATCGAAATCACTCAGCATTGTAGATCTATCCTTTTGCATTCATTTGCCTCTTAGGATTTTGGAACAAAAATGACATTATTTATGTTGTTTTCCTGGTTTTCAACCAGTATTAGAGGGTTGTTTTCTGTGGTGTGTTTGTTTAAAAGATTTATATCCTGATTTATCCAAAGCTCAAAGCAGTCAGACAGATGCCCTGAGCCAGAAGGGATCTACTGCCATGAGATCCTTGTGGCGGCACAAAGAGTGTGCTGCTGTTGTGCACTATTGAGCCACTGGATGCTCTGCCATTGCAGGTAAGGTGACAGAAGGGGCAGTTCTGGGCAGGGACTGGGCCAAGCTGGGACAGGGTTTGAAAGCAGGTGGGGGATGGATCTCGGCAGCAGTCATACACACCAAATCGTATCTCTCTTCCCAGCCCAGAACTACCCCTAAGCTTCCTCCAGACTTGCACCAGAAGAGTGGGCAGAAGACCATGGAGACATATTGGTGATCAGGCAGGCTACTGGGAGGTAAGCAAAATATATTTACTTACATCTCACAGGCCATCTAGTCTTCCCCACACCATTGTACCTGTGCATCCTCTGTTGGCATGGCTGCACGGTGTAGGGATAAGATTGGGCTGGGAGTGTCAATCCAGAGACAGAGTGAAAATCTGGTGCCTCCATGCATGGAAAGAGAGCAAATCGCATGCTGCCCAAGTTTGTCCTGCCTCCGCACAAGGCACAGGGCTGGTACTGGCCAGCCCATTGGATGACTGGGCTGACCAATGGCCGCTGCCCCCCTGCAGGGAGTAGCCCGTTCATTTGCGCTCCAAAGGTGGTCAGGACAGGAGCATCTGTGTTGAATTCCTGTTAACGGCCATTCGTGGCCCAACAGTGTTTCGGAGCTATTTTAGCTCCAGTTAGCAGAAGATGTGGCCCATCAGTCACCCCCATCGGGCTGAGCAGCGGGCAGACACGGTGTTTCCTCCTTGCTGGGGCTCGTGCGGGTTGTGCTGCAGGCCAGCCAGAGCCGAGTCGGAAGGAGGGCAGGGGTGGCAAAGCCTGGGGGGTATATAGAGCCACGGCAGCAGAGTGGTGGTAGCAGCAGCGGAGCGGCAGCAGCGGAGTTCAGCGGCACTAGCTGGTTGCCCCACAGGGCACCAGCAGAGCAGGGAGTAGTGCGGGCCGCTGAAGCCAGCAGTGGCGTGTTTGGCGGGCCCCTGTTTCCCTTCCTCATTTGCGGGGTTTTTTGGTGGGGGTTCAGCTCGTGCATATGCATGTTAGCAGGCCATTCCAAAGGGGAGAAGGGTTGTTGGTGGGGTAGCCGGTCAGCCTCTCCTGGCCACTAAAGGTGTGGGTTGTGGCCTGATTCCCCCCCTGTTGTGGGATCGGAGTAGGCCTCTGGAAGGCTGTACAAGCAGGCTAATCGCCCCCCCCTCACCCCGTACTTGCTGGGAAAGCATATTAGTTTCAGTTTCGCTTTCCCTCAAGCCATAGCATTGTTGCCTGTGGGCAATTGGGTTAGCCTGGTTGAGAGCATGCCTAAGCTTAACAAGAAAGCAGGGGGCAAGGTCCCTAAGAGGCCAGACCCAGCGCCTTTGCAAAGCCACTCCTCTGACGAGGAGGATGACATGATGGAACTCAAGGCCCTATTGGCAAGAGTGGAGGCCCTTGAAAAAGAGAAGCGTTTGCGAGATGTGGGCCTGGGTGATGGAGGTGGCACGTCGGGAGCAGCCCCTACTAGAAAGTCTAACAGAAAGGGCAGAGGTGAGAAACTTAAAACAATATTTGTCTTCTACGCTTACTGCCCTTGAAAAGAAAGCAGATCCTTCACAGGTGGACATCACTGGTACCTCAGATGCGCAAACGGAGGAAGGTGGTGATGCGCAACCGTTGCCAGCTGTGGTTGGTAACCCGACAGTCGGGACTCAGGCAGTGTCAGGTGAGCTGAGCATGGGACCCCCGGTGCCAGGAGACAGCGCTCAATGGTCCAGGGTTTGGGATAGCCAGGAGGGAACCACAGTCCCAGCCACAGTCTCGCAGCAACCACCACAAGCGTGGTCAGGATGGGGGCCTTTCCTCAGCAGCCAGTGGCTTTACCAA
Organism: Lerista edwardsae; assembly: GCA_029204185.1. Classification (NCBI taxonomy): domain Eukaryota; kingdom Metazoa; phylum Chordata; class Lepidosauria; order Squamata; family Scincidae; genus Lerista; species Lerista edwardsae. The sequence goes on from JAJKFI010000076.1 coordinate 4,180,608, forward strand.
GTGGCACAGCAGCAAGTGGCAGGGCCTCAGCCAGCATTGGGGCAAACTATGGCACATCAGAATTCAAGCACGGCTGTGGCTGCCGCCCTACCTTTTACGGGTGTCTCTCCAGTGTCGGGCCAGCCATATGGTTGGTCGCCATATGGGCAGCTGCCATATGGAGGGGCTTTGCCAGTACAACCTGCATTAGATGGCATGGCTGATAGGCCTCGGGTAGCATATGGGGAGGCCGCCTTGCCGCTTGGCGGGCACCTGGCTCTAGCTGTGAAGGAGAAGATCTGGAGGGGGGGAGTTTATTGATCTCTTTAGTCTTCTCCATAGAGAGCCCGAGCCAATAGCAAAGGTAGGGGACACAGCCCCCTGATCCACAATTAGTGCGAAAGTGGAAAATTGATAAAAACTGGAATAACTGGCTCACAGGCTATATTATCTACACAGCAGTGGTCATACAAATGCAACCGGCAAAAGCAGGCCCCCTGCTAAAGTATTTGGATATTGTCTATAGGGCATATAGGGAATATTTGGGGCCAGCTTGGCTGGCTTACGATGAACACCTCCGTTTATGTGCTTTTCAACTTATTCATAAATGACCTGGAGACAGGGATAAGCAGCGAGGTGGCCAAGTTTGCAGATGACACAAAACTTTTCCGGGTGGTAAAAACCAGAAAAGATTGTGAAGAGCTCCAGAAGGATCTCTCCAAGTTGGGGGAATGGGCAGCCAAATGGCAGATGCGTTTCAACATAGACAAATGTAAAGTGATGCACACTGGGGCCAAAAACCAAAACTTCACCTATAGGCTTACGCGTTCTGAGCTATCTGTGACAGCTCAAGAGAGAGATCTTGGGGTGCTGGTAGACAAGTCAATGAAGGTGTCGACCCAGTGTGCGGCAGCAATTAAGAAGGCCAATTCCATGCTTGGGGTCATTAAAAAAGGGGTTGAGAATAAAACAGCCAATATTATCATGCCATTGTACAAATCGATGGTAAGGCCACACCTGGAATATTGTGTCCAGTTCTGGTTGCTGCATCTCAAAAAGGACATAGTGGAGCTGGAAAAGGTGCTGAAGAGAGTGACAAAAATGATTATGGGGCTGGGGCACCTGTTGCAGTTTCATATCTCACAGTCCAGAACTGGTAGAAACTGGCATTCCGTCTCTCCGTCTGAGGATCAGATAGAGCACCTGTGAGTCCTTGAGCAGGTCAGCTTCCCAGCTTGTTAGGGATAGTAGTTGTACTCCCTCTCTTGAAAGTGTAGAATAAGCAGACAGTTTCACACGGGAAGCCCTGGCTGGAAACACTGCACATTCCCATGAGCTCATAGTGTTCTAAGAGTCACCCCATTGGGTAAAATGGGGCACAAGGGGTCTTCAGGTATCCACCTACCAGATACACTCTGGCTGCATCCCTTTGTTCTGTTGTTAGAAGGAGTTTTTCACTGTGTGTGCTTAAGATGTAAAGCTGCACTAAAACGCCGCCTGCGAGCGGCCCAAACTTCACCGGCTTCCTAGCCGGCAGATTGAACCTTTGTACCTTTCTTACTTTCGCTACAATAAAGAGACTTTGTTATGGAAATGTGGCGATTGCTTCAATCCTTCGCTTCGGAGCGCTAAGGCAAGCGCTAAAATGGGTCTCCAAGCCCCCAACTCTGCTACTATTTACACAAATACACACAAAATTTCTTCTCCCTTATGAAGAAAGACTGCAGCATTTGGGGCTCTTCAGCCTAAAAAAAAGGCGCCTGAGGGGGGACATGATTGAGACATACAAAATTATGCATGGAAGGGATAGAGTCAATAGAGGGATGTTCTTTTTCCTCTCTCAAAATACCAGAACCAGGGGACATCCGCTAAAACTGAGGGTTGGGAGAGTTAAAACAGATAAAACTGAGGGTCGGTTGAGGGTTAATCTGAATTAAAACAGATAAAAGGAAATACTTTTTTACCCATCAGGTAGTTAATCTGTGGAACTCTTTGCCACAGGAGGTGGTGATGGCATCTGGTCTTGATGCCTTTAAAAGGGGACTGGACGGATTTCTGGAGTAAAAGTCCATCATGGGCTATAGGCAATGATGGATTGTGCAACCTCCTTACAAAGGTGGAGGGCTATTGTTACCGGGTGCAAGGGAGTGGCAACAGGATGCAAGCATCTTGTTGTCTCATGCCTCCCTGGGCACCTGGTGGGCCGCTGTGAGATACAGGAAGCTGGACTAGATGGGCCTTTGGCCTGATCCAGCAGGGCTCTTCTTATGTTCTTATGTTCTTATCACATAATCCCACCTTGGTCTGACGTATACCCCAATGAGAATAAGGGTCCAAATTGTGGTCCCAGCCAGAGCAATGCAGGGTGACCGGTCGGATAGCGGACACCTTATAGCACGTAATGCAGCGGGACACGCTGCTGGTTCAGGGACAGCAGGGCAGTGGGTTCAATCCCCTCATTCCTGCTACGAATATAACTCCACGGGAAAGTGCAATAAAACGGATTGCAGTTTCAGTCACGTCTGTAGCCAGTGCGGGGGGAAGCACCAGGTTACCAACTGTCCCAAGTTGTCCTGGTTCAGGAAGGGACCTAAGCAGCAAGGCAGACAGGGTAAAAAAGGTGGGCAACAGCCCCCTCTGGCTGGAAAGGTGGCCCACAATGATTAATCTTTGGATTTTAGCCAAATTGTTGGAATGTTACCCTGATAGGGGGTCTGCAAAGTTGCTTTTTCTTGGTTTCAGGTTGGGTTTTAGGATCCCCACCCCTCCTCACATGGCCCCCACTTGGGCTAAGAATTTTCCCTCAGTGGTAAGCATGGAGGATATAGTCCAGAGAAAAATTGAGAAGGAAGTAGCAGCAGGATGAGTAATTGGCCCCTTTTCTTCTTCGTCTATTCCCAATTTACAGATTTCTCCTCTCAGGGTAGTGCCTAAGAAAACGCCTGGTGAATTTAGGCTGATACACCATTTGTCCTACCCCGAGGGCAGTTCTGTGAATGACAGGATTCCAGCAGAGTTGTGTTTTTTCAAGTATGTCTCTTTAGACCAGGCCATACATACGGTGAAGAAAGAGGGCCAAGGGGCTTTAATGGCAAAGGTGGATATCCAGTCTGCCTTTAGGTTGTTGCCAGTTCACCCAGATCACTTTTGTCTGCTTGGGTTTCAGTTTAGGGGTGGAGTCCTATGGGTTGCTTGGTATCCTGTTTTTTATTTGAAAAATTTAGTCCCTTCCTGCAATGGGCAGTGTCCAGGCGGATGAGCCTGTGGCAGGTGGTTCCCTATCTTGATGATTTTCTTTTTGTGGGAGGTGCTAACTCCGGGCAATGTGAGATGCTGCTAAAAGGCTTTGTTTCCTTGTGCACAGAGCTTGGAGTTCCCTTGGCACATGAGAAAACAGAAGGCCCCACGACCAGAATCACCTTTTTGGGTGTAGAGTTGGATACAGTCCAGTGTTGTAGCTGCCTTCCGGTGGATAAGTTGGAAAAGTTGAGAGGGATTATTGGCAGAAGCATAGGCGTGAGGAAGTTGTCCTTAAAGGACCTACAGGTACATCTCAACTTTGCCTGCCGGGTGGTGCCTCCTGCACCGGCTATGCAACAGCATGTCTAGAATGTGTAAGCCTCCCCATCAGGTTAGGGTGATGGCTGAAATGCAGGAAGATTTAACAATGTGGCAGCAGTGCCTCGAGAATTTTAACAAGGTTTCATTTTGGAGAGAGGAGAGGCTTCTTGAGGCTGAGATGCAGGTCCATTTGGATGCCGCAGGTGGCCTCGGGTTCAGTCTATATTTTAGAGACAGGTGGTGCGCAGCACCTTGGCTGGAGGCCTGGACAGGTGGGGGCCTTATGAGGGACATGACCTTTCTGGAGCTATTTTCGCTGGTTGTGGTGGTGCACTTATGGGCGGACAATTTTGCCAGTGCAACGGTAAGGTTTTGGGGTGACAACCAAAACCAACAAACTGTAGTCTGGGTGGTGAACCAACAAACATCCAAGTCTCCGAGGGTCATGCCCTTGGTTAGGGCCTTTGTTTTGCAGTGCCTTAGGATCAACGCTCTGTTCGCGGCATGGCATGTGCCAGGTCTGCAGAATGGTATAGCCGACACCCTGTCTTGATTCCAGGTGGACCGTTTTTGTCAGCTGGCCCCCGGTGCACGACGGGACCCAGATCCGATGCCCCATTTGCTTTGGAGCCTTGGTTCTGCCGGGCCCAAGAGTTAATTTGGTCTGCCGTCACTCCTGCCACCAGAGTGAGTTACCAAGCAAAAATAAGGGACTTTGAGGCTTTTCAGGCAGGTCTCTCTTTGCCACAATCTTGGCCCATTCCACCCACTCACCTTTTGCAGTTCTTGATGTATTTACATAGGGTTGGTATAGCTCCTAAATCATTCTCTGTCTACCTGGCTGCCTTGGCTTTTGGCGCTAATGCATCGGGGCTGGAAGACACAACTGGGGACTTTAGAGTCAGAAAGATGGTGGAGGGTTTTAAGAGGAAATGCCCCCCCCCATGGCAGATAAACACAAGCCCATTGCCCTGGGGCTTCTAGGCGGGTTAGCCACATGCTTCCAGGACCTCTGTTCTTCCCCTTGCGAAGCATTGATGTTCAGAGATGTTAGTGTTGTTATGTTCTTTGGCACCTTCTGCCCGAGCGAGGTGCAATGTGCCTCGGCAAGAGACAAGTCTGGCAGGTCCCTGCAGTTGCAGGATGTCACCTTTTCAGGGTCATGTTAGTCATCACCCGGAGGTATTTGAAGACAGATCAAAAAGGGGCTGGATGCAGGGTCAGACTAGGACAGGCAATGGATATCTCCATTTGCCGTGTTAGATCATTGAGGGCTTACTTGGCCAACAGGCCGGCTGCACGTGGCCCCCTCTTTTGCCATGATGGCGTATCCCCTTTGACACTATATCAGTTTCAGATCGTCTTTTATAGGGCACTGGAAGTTATGGGGCTCAGCAGGGCAGATTATGGCCTGCATTCATTTAGAATAGGCATTACCTCTGCGGCGGCAGTGATGGGTCTCCCAGCTAGGGAGATTCAGAGAATTGGCAGATGGCGCTCTGGCGCTTTCAAATATTATGTCAGGGATCCCGATGCCACTAGTATAGTGGCAGGCGGTGGCCCTGAGGGGTGGTGGGCTCACCCGCAGCAGTGCTCTGCACAATGGCCCATAAGGGGCTTTGATGTGGGGGCATGCAGCCTCTTACGTATGCAGATACACTGCATTTGGTTTTATAGCCAATGGTTTGGCTTGATGTTGTTCTAAGTTCTCACAATGTGTTCTTTCGTTTCAGGTTCCCATGCCTCAGCAGTTCGGGTTCTCATCTCTGGGCATTCTCTGGTGTTTTGGGCCAAGAAGAGGGCCTCAAATAGTTCATTTGGCACTCAGTTGGGGTTGAGTGCTTTTGCCTACACCCACTGGGTTGCCAGTAGAGGCATGTTATGGGAACAATTGATGCTGTCATTTTTGAATTTCGTCAGAGATCATGGCCCTCCCCAGGTATGGCTGATACACCCAGTGATGTCATGCAGGGGGAACACGGGGGGACTCAGTTCCACTTGTTAAAATTAGGGCTGACTCCGCCCACTTCACTCTCCCCCCTCCCCCCTCCCGATTCCTCCGCAAAGAGCTTTTCTTCTTGGTTGGCCAGCACTCAGAGGGTTAAAGGGAGCGACTCCGGATTCCTAGGGGGGTGAAGGGGAAGGGCTGCAGTTGGGAAGTCCTGTCCTGCACAGCTCCCTTCCTTGCTCCCTCCAGCCACACACGTGGAGTCAGCAGCCACTCTGGTGCGTCTGCAGCCCACTGGGGAGAAGGGGCGTCCTGCGTGTGCGGTGGTGAATCGAGGGGGGCCCTGGAGGGGACAGAGGGGAGCCGGGACTTTTTGAAGCTGCCCTCTTGACCTGCCCGGCACAAGCGGGCTTTGGTGTGGGGAAGCGCCCAAGGGTGCCATCCGGAGTGGTGCTGCCCCTCAGCCCCTTCCACAGGTTCCTGCCTCATTCTGCTCAGCCAGCCTCGGCTTTGAGGCTGCTGCCCCCGTGCCAATTTTCAACTTCCCTGGCAATTTTGAATAACTCCACCTCGCCTAGCCGCGAAGACCAAGGAAAGGCTTTTGCCACTGTCTCTCCATTCCAGAGCGTTTCACTGGCGATCTGGGTATGAGGCTTCTTTGGGAGACTGTCCCCATCGCTATTGGAGCTGCAATTGGGGTGGGGGGAATTCTTCGCTTTCTGTTCTGTAGGCACCAGGCGCTGTACAGAACCAGCTGGCTCCGCCCACTCGTTGCTGATGTCGTCACTGGCTAGGAACCAGACGCGGGTAGATCTGGGCTCCACCAGCCTCCGGAGCCCAGATCTACCCATAGGAACCAGCCATGGGTAGACCTGGGCTCGGCCAGCCTCCGGCTTATGACGTCACTTCCGGTGGGCAGGTCCTGACACGTGCCAATGAAAAGTGAGTTCCTGTTCTTAAATCATTTAGATGCCACCACTGGATACACCTAGGCGAAAATGACCTTGGCTGCAGGTCGTCTATATCCCTGCGAGTTCAGGCCATTAAAGACTTCAATTTGGTGGTATGCCGGTTTGGGGGGACTGTGGTCATTTGGTCCAATCTCCTCCCACACCGAGTGTGGTGCCACGCCAAGGACCCCAAATGCATAGGAGTGACTAGGAAGAAGTTGAATGCATATATGGGGAGAGCAGTAAAGAGAGTTGGTGGCACGGTTATTCCACGCCTGCAAATTGTGTACTGGCCAGCACTCTACAGGCCTGACGGGGTTCATTTGACTGATCTCGGCATGGACATTTTGTTAAGTGACTGGCAACAGGGTCTGCAGAGTGAAGGGGGCCAAGCTCTAGGCTGACCCCCTGTCAGTGGTGGGATTCAAATAAATTAACAACCGGTTCAGTGTCCTTCAGGGTGGTTGCTGCCTTTCTTCCCTCTCCCAACCTAAAAATTAACAACCGGTTCTGAAGAACTGGTGAGAACTGGCTGAATTTCACCACTGCCCCCCATGTGGCAGAGAGCGTGCGGGTATGGGAAATTGTGGTCTGTGTCCATCGTGGAGCGGCAAGGCACGGGGGTGCTGGCTTGCTCATGCTTGCTTACCCAGCTGGGTGATGCGGGCTGGCAAACCCCGTGCTTGGGATGTTCCATGCCAACCTGGGTGCGCCTGGTTGCTAGCAACCTGGCCGCTTCAACCCTTCGGGGTGACCAAGAATGGTGCCTGGGGTCGTTGACCTGAGGCGTCTGGAGTCAGATGGTTCGCCCGTAGGAGATTGGGGAGGTAGACGGCAGCTCCGTTTCCCCCAGGGGGACCCGCACATATTCTAGTTGACCCTGTTGCTATATTGATGTAAATAGTTAATAAAGTGGCCCTTATACCATACAGTCCTAGTCTGTGTCTTTATTGTGGGGTGTGTGGATAAATAGTGAGAATGAGGGCAGAATCCTAATCTGGAGTTAGGCCAGCACAGTTAGACCAGAAACGTTTGGCCAGCACAAAGGCCACCGTAAAGCACTTTTACTCTCTTTACAGTCAACTCAAGAGACAACTCTTCGAGTCAGGGAGGATGGCATATGTCTGTGTGCTGGCCTCTCTGACTCAGAGTGTGATCCAAACATACTTTATGGTGTCCTTTGTGCTGGCCAAACTTTGCTGGCCTAACTGTGCCAGCCTAACGCCAGGTTAGGATTGGGCTCTTAATGTTGGAGGCCCAAAGCTAGCAGCAGCTTCCCGGCCTGAAGTGTGCTCTGAATCAATATGATACCAAGAGCACAAAACTAACCTGGAACAGTTAGGCCAGCAAAGTTTGGCCGGCACAAGGGACACCGTAAAGTGTGTTTGGACCTCTCTTGGAGTAAGATGTGTGCCATCCTCCCTGACTCCGAGCTTTAAAACAAGATTTACAGTGTCCCTTGTGCCAGCTAAACTCTGTTGGCCTAACTGTACAACACATATGTTTCCCAAGCCTTTGCAATCCCTGTGAAGATGTGAGTAAAGTCATATTTCAGGAGTTGGATTTATTTATTTATTTGTGCCTTGCCTTGAGGACGTACACAAGAGCAAAGCTTAAGAACCCTCTCATCACAAGCCACTGCACAAGAAAACAGAACCATCACTGGCTGCAAAAAAATAAAAATCAAGTGTACTTGTAGAGCTCTTTTGCATTGTGAGATTTTTCTGCTGGCACATTTATAACTGAGGCTTCTGTGGATCTCCTAAATAATTGAGTTAGAGGGATTGTTTGGAGTGGAAAAGGGTAATAGGATATCAAAGGGGTCAGCAGCTGATATAAACAAACCCTTGAGGCAGTGGCACCTTTATATTAGTATTGACTAATATTGGTGAAAGAGAGATTTGTGGGGGTCAAGAACTCCATTATAAGGAGCATAAAATCCTTCTGCTCCCTGATGTTTGTCCCATGAAATATGAAGGAAACATGAGTTATTGATTATTGCTTATGAAAATGGAGACACCTTGGTGTGCTTTCCAGCAGAAGGAAGAATTCACCATTGTCTTTGGTGGGAGACAAGGGTGTTTGAAGTACTTAAATTTTATTCCGGGAGCTATTCAAGATAAATCTGAATATCCAAAGCACATGGGTAGAGAATGGTGATAATTCATCCCATTCTGCAAAAGATCTGCAAAAGAGCTGGTCGTGCTAGGAGGGGGAGGCAAGCTTGAGCTCGGCTTCTGCATGCTATGCTGGTTTTCTGTATCTAGGGAGGTTTTGATACAGGTGAGCGTTCAGAAATGTGATCAGCTCTCTGTCCGCTGGTGTGGTTGGTTTTAGCACCTCAGCACTACACGGCCTCCTTCTGCTGCCTGTGCAGACTGGGCTCCAGCGTTTTTACAGTCATAAAGCAGAAACAACATCAACCAATCATCTAACCAAATTTTTCACAGAAGCATGACAAATGCATGCAGAGCTATACGTTCAAAGAAACTTGCCTCAAGTTTCCCCTGGCCTTGGGCTACCATTCTCTAGATTCTTTAGGCAGTGACCACAAAATCTTAGACTCGCCAAGGTTATATACACCCAGCTCTCCCCACCATTTAAGTCTCAACAACTCTGTGTGAAATGTGAACCCTGAACACAGTTGGGTCATTTTGTATTTGCATTATTTTTCTATCACCTCATCAATCTGCAGTGATGGTCCCTGCCCCAAGAAGCTTACAAACTACATTTCAATAGTGAGTAGCATTGTCCGGACATGGGAAGGTGATTTCATTTCATTTTTTTTTTCCCCAACAGTGCATACTTTTCCTTGCTAGTGGTGTTGACTCCACTGAGCTTTCAAAAAAAGGGGAAAAAAAGATCTGAGAGACTAGCAAAAGGATGTGATGACGCAATCTGAAGCAAAGCGGATAATCAGGTGGGCAGAAAATGTTTTAATCCAACAGAACAATCGAGGTCTCAGTGAATTTTGAGCTATACAAGGCTTTCTCTGAGGGGTATTGCTAAACATAACTATGGGAAAAAGTGGTTCAAATAGGTAGTACTACTGCCTTCCACCTGAAAGATCTGCCATGACTCACTTGAGATTTTCTTGGCAGTACACTGGCAGTACACAATTATATTCTCCAATGCATTACGTTTTTTGTTGTTCATAACACCTTCTCTGCAGTTGGGTAACTGATCCGTATTGCACGAGTTACTGCCCAATCCTATCCCCCACCATTGGCTCTGATGCAGCTATGCTGATGGTGTGTCTGCTGTTTCCAATGATTGGAGGATGATCAGGATGCAGCATGTAGTACAGGTGGGCCTCCATATCCATGGATCCCGTATCTGCTGTTTCAGTTATGGATCTGCCATTAAATTGTCATTTTTGTATTGAAGAAGCCCCCGCAGCATGGCTCTTGCTTAACAATCTTGCTCAAAGTGAAGAGCCAAATGTGTAGGCAATCAGCCTGCATGCTAGAAGGAGACTATTGGGAAGCAGGGGTTCCTGCTTCTTCAATACAACAAAGGTAATTTAATGGACAGGGAGGGGCATGAGTGCGCGTGTGTGGCTATTTAGATAACATTTCCCCTGTACTTGTGGTTTCTGTATTTGCAAGGAGTCCATGGAATGGATCCCCTGTGGATATAGGGGCATGGCTGTATATTTTTTTTAACCTACTGTACCTCTGCATAAGCATTCTGGTGGACCCATATAGCTATATAGCTGGTGTAAGTCCAAGGAGAGAAAGGAGGTGGGGCAAGCTGAAAAATGGAGGATAGGACCTGGTGTGCATATTTGCCACTGAGATCCTCCCCTTCTGGGCCATTTCCAGACCCCTTCCCTCCCCGTCCACACCCCAGAACACCCCCAAATCTCCCCTCCTGCCTCCACTGCCACCTTACCGGCACCTGCAAAGCCTCCTGGAGCACTGCTGCACATGCCACACCTCTTGCCATTTCTGACAGTGGCCCAGTAGTGCATGACAGCAGCCAGCTGTATAAATGCTGTAAAGTGCCTTGTGCTGTCAGAATGCTAGATTGGGCAGAACCAGGCCATCGTAGGATCGGAGCCCCATCTTTGAGAGGCTGGCAGCTGGGTAGATGTGCTTCATGGGAGAAAGCTGCACTAAAAGCACAGTGCTGGATGAGATGGTCATTTGTTGTTGTCTTTTCTGGTCTTGTTATTCGTAACATTTCCCCCCAAACTTGGGAATGTGCCTTGTTGAATTCAACGGTGTGACACTGAGGGTGCAATCCTAACCTGGAGTTAGGCTGGCACAGTTAGGCCAGGAAAGTCTGGCTGGCACAAGAGACACTGTAAGGTATGTTTGGATCACTCTTGGAGTCGGAGAGGCCAGCACACAGACATGCGCCATCCTCCCTGACTCCGAGAGTGGTCCAAATGCACTTTGTGGTGGCCCTTGTGCCAGCCAAACTTTGCTGGCCTAACTGTGCCGGCCTAACTTCAGGTTAGGATTGCGCCACAAGACTGGTTTGATTCCATGTCCCCAAATCCATGGAAGGAGCCTTATTGCCAACTGGAGGATCTACAGAAATTGCCACCGTAGCAAAGAAGTGATATATGGTTTCGTATATTAATTGCATTTGGTTTTAACAGCTGGGATAGATGCTCCAGGAGGCACAGTGTGCTGTCTGTTTTTGCTCCTCAGAGTAGGACCGTGTAATTAATTTTGTTTCCCAGAAGTTAGCAGATAACTTCCAAATTTGAAATTATTCCATTTCTGCAGAAATGAAAGGCATCAAAAGCTCTGCCTCAGCAGTTTCCACTGGGAGGGAGCCCAGGCTATCTTTCTCGGTGGCATTTTAGTGTCATTATATTTCAGGCTTTCTCAGAAAGAACAAGGAACCCAATCCTCAACTAGTGTAAATGTGTGGACCTCAATTGACTGCTGCAATGCTGAATCTTTTTTCCCCCTGTGACTTAGTTCAGGCTGGCCAGAATTACTTTTTGAAACTTCTCCTCAGATGCAACTGAGAGCGTAATCCTAACCTGCAGTTAGGCTGGCACTGTTAGGCTAGCAAAGTTTGGCTGGCACAAGGGATACCGTAAAGTGCATTTGGACCGCTCTTAGAGTCAGGGAGGATGGTGCACGTCTGAGTGCTGGCCTGTCTGACTCCAAGAGGGGTCCAAACATACCTTACAGAGGCCCTTGTGCCAGCCAAACTTTGCTGGCCTAACTGTGCCGGCCTAACTGCAGGTTAGGATTGCATTCTCTGACACACGTGGGCCTTGTTGCTATCTGCCTTGCCTTCATATCCTCCAACTTAGACGTTTGTGTTGGACTGCCTTTAGTTGGATTTGCACAAAATGTCTCTTCAGCATGTTTCTGTTTTCCTCAGGGCGTGGGTGGCAAAAGTTCATCTCAGGACGTTTGGTGTGTGTGTGTGTGTGTGTGTGTGTGTGTGTGTGTGTGTGTGTGTG
>JAJKFI010000076.1:4193405-4219192 GCA_029204185.1 Lerista edwardsae
AGAGAGAGAGAGAGAGAGAGAGAGAGAGAGAGGCCAGCAACAGCAGTTCTGATTTTGTTTTTGTTTTCTGCTGTTCGCCTTCCCTCATTGCCTCCCACCTCTCTTTCTGTCCCTGACTCCCTATGCAGGCGCAGGCACCCCAGACCTCCCCCCGCTCGCTCGCTCACTCGCCCCACTCCTTGGGACAGCAAGGCAAGGCAAACCCAGGCTGCTCAGCCCTAGCTGCTCACAAGCAAAGAGACACGTCCACAGAAGTCCTCTCAACACACACACACACGCGCGCCTGCGGGCACATGCACACACACCTCAGCCTCCCCCCAGAGCCTCCCCCCACGCCTGCACGTCTCGTGTCCCTGCCGGGCTCCTGAGTGGCAGCGACGGCGGCAGCTCCTCTGCCTCTCCACCTGGAGCTGGTTCGGGCTCTTCCCTGGCGTCAAGCACCGCTGACTCCACAGCTGCCTGAGTGCCAGCCGGGAGTGGGTCTGCGCTGGCCTCGCTGCCTGAAATAGGCTTGGCCTCACCAGCTCCCCCATCACCCGGCACCGCCGCAGTTGCAGCCACGGCCACCATTTTCTCTGCTGTTGCTTCCTTCTCCCTCTACCAGCAGCAGGATTGATAACCACGGCCTTCTTCACTGCCTGGAAAGGGAGGGGAATGCTGCCTATTGGGGGCCAAGTACCTTGCTGCTTCTAATATCCTATTGGAAGCAAGGGAAATCCATCAAGCGTGAGAGGAACTTCCCATTGGTCAGAAGAGAGAATGTTGGTCATGAAGGAAGGATGAGGGAAAAGGGGGTGGGGCATACTCCTATCTGTCCATTACCCCCAGGAATTTCATTTTTACCCCATTTGGGGTAATTTACCCCTGTTCCCTGACCACTGTTTTAAATGAAGATCTTGGAAGAGGAAGAAGCTATAAGACTAGGCTGCTGGAGGGGGGAGGTTGGAGAATGCACAAGGATGGCAGAGGGTCAATAGAAACTAAATCCAGTGGGTACAAACTGCAAGAGAGGGGATTCCAGTTGGACAGCAGGAAGAAATTGTTGACAGTAAGGGCAGTTCAGCAGTGGAACAAGGGAGGTGGTGGATTCTCCTTCATTGGTGATCTTCAAGAAGAGGCTTGATAGGCTCCTGCTGGAGATGCTCTAAGAGGATTTCCTGCTACAGGCAAGGAGTTGGACTTGATGGGTCCCTTCCAACTCTATGATGCTAGGGTGTATGATCCAATCTGCCTACCAGAAAGGAATGGGAAGCAACAATGTAACAAATCACCTTTGCCATGATGGGGGCTTGATTCAACACTGGTTCTTGGTATGCCACTCTTTGGGGAGCAAAGTTTTATTAAGAAACAAACAAACCAAGATATGCAGAATAATATCAAAATGCAAAAAGTCAATTATCATTTAAAGGAGAAAGCACCCATGTCTTAAACAACCATTTGTGTCATGGCAGGAAAAATCAAGATCCCATTCATCCAACTGTGCCTTTCCAAAACATTGTGTGCACAAAGTGGGGGCTGCAGGAGTTTGTACTAGGATTTACTCAGGCAATAAAGGGATCCCAACCTGGAAATAATGCATCTCTTCCCAACTGTGAAATGCTGGCAGGTATAGGAACATCTCCCAGAATCCTCTGCAATGCCCAGCAGTTATGCAGCAGATTCAGAGGGGTTTCTCCGCAGACAAATCAATACTGAGAGGATTCCCTTGGGAGAGGAAATTGGGGAAACAGGTGGATTTGAAAAACACACAGGCCTGCCTCAAGTTGATTACCTTTGCTTCTGTTTTCTGGTTCTGCCATTAGGCAGGAGGGAGAAAGCAAAAACAGACTCCCATTCCTCCGCTGAACAGATGCATCCACATTGAAGCAAAATCTCATGTGAATGCAGTTGTACTTTTTTGGCTTTGCATTTTCTCATGAATAGGGATTGTTGCTGGCTCCACCCTCTTGATGTGGAAAATAAAGAGATGTACCCATACTGGATCAGGCTCCCTCAAGAACATCACTAAGAGAGCAATCCTAACCTGGAGTTGGGCTGGCACAGTTAGGCCAGCAAAGTTTGACTGGCACAAGGGACACCTTAAAGCATGTTTGGACCACTCTTGGAGTTAGGGAGGATGGTGCACGTCTGTGTGCTGGCTCTGAGAGTGGTCCACACATACATTATGGTGTCCCTTGTGCTGGCCTAACTGTGCCAGTCTACCTCCAGGTTAGGATTGCATCCTGAGAAGAAATATCAGTTTTGCTAAGGCCTGGTTGGTTTTCTAGGGCCAGGGCCAAATATATGGCCCACACTTCCACATGAATTATGCAGTCAAAGAGGATTTGGGGGACTCTGCGACACCCATGTTGCATGGGCAAAAATAGTCAAAAATCTTACAGTATCTTCCCGGAATCACTTGAGAGGGAGTGATGTTGAATCTGGCATATGGTACCACCCATCACTCCCTCGGATCAGTGACGAGGAAAAGTTAGGGAGAAAGCCTACTAAAGGGTAGCGGGATATGGAAGTGTCAGGGGGAACAGACCTTAGAAGAGGTAGGATGAAGGGATTGATCCGCAATATTAAGGATATTGATCCGCAAGGGATTAAGGGATATTAAGGGATTCTGCAATATTAAGAGATTGATCTGCAATATTAAGTTCAGCTGTGTCTCTCGTTCAGTACTTCAGAAGCATCATTAGGGCGTTCAGAGAGAAACCAAATGATCTTACTTTCTCCCAAAATTCAGTTAAGCCATTTAGTTGTCACAGAATCTGAGAGCGCAATCCTAACCTGGAGTTAGGCCGGCACAGTTAGGCCAGCAAAGTTTGGTTGACACAAGGGCCACCATAAAGTATGTTTGGACCCCTCTCAGAGCCAGAGAGGCCAGCACACAACGTGCACCATCCTCCCTGACTCCGATGGTCCAAATGCACTTTACGGTGGCCCTTGAGCCAGCCAAACTTTGCTGGCTTAACTGTGCCAGCTTAACCAAGTTAGGATTAAGCCCTGAAAGCAATTGGTAAATGAGGCTGTCATGGCAGGCGTGAAAACAGACGCATAGCCCATATTTACATCTTGCTTGCCATACTTTAGTGGCTACCAATGACTGGCCTAATTCCAGGCAGAATCAGGCTCCCATTTGAAGCATGAGCCTGTACGGTTCCAGAAAAGAAGATTGATCCTCACCATCAGAGTGCCTCTTAAATGCACTTGAGTATTCTTTCATTACCTCCTCTAACTTTCTTTTTTCTCTGCATAAAAGGTCACTCGCAGAAACTTACCTTTGGTTACAAAGCTCCGTGCCATTTTTTTGGCAAACAAATGCACAAGGCAGTAGGAAAACATCAAGAGGAAAAAATAAGATGTTGTTAGACTGTTGATCCTGTGGTTTCTGGAGCCATAGGAGGTACTTATCAGAGAATGGCAGTGATATTTTAGGAGACATTTGATTTCATTTAAGTAACAGTTTTTCCTAGGTGGAAAAAGCCCTCTCTGGATCCCACTGTATTAGATACATGGTCTGTGCCTTGATGGTGACATCAAGATTAGATTATTGTAATGCACTCTGCACAGGGCTGCCCTGGAGGACAGTCTGGGAGTTGCAGCAGAGCAGGATGCAGCGACTTGTGCGGTTGCTGGAGGTTGGCGGATTGACTCTATCGGACTGCTGCTGGTTCACTGCCTTGCTGAGGTCTGGCTGCTGGTTCACTGCCTTGCTGAGGTCTTCTGTCATGCAGGCAGAGGCAAAGAACTGATTTAACTTCTCCGCAATCTCCATGTTCCCATTTATTTCTCCATTTTCCCCCCTCTCTGTCCAGAGGACTGCCTGCCTCCTTGGCAGGTTTCCTGCTTCTAACATATTTGTAGAAGTATTTCATTTTCATTTCATTTCAAACCTTTATTGGCATAATCATAAAGGAAATGAATAATAAATAACAAATTCAAAAGGCAGTAGCAGAAAATCAACTCTTAAGCTTAAGAACAGCCATCAAAAAGGAGGCAACTGCCTTAGTCACATCAGTACCTAGATCATTCAATAAAAAAGGAAGGGGATTGGCAAATGGAAAAGAGGGGTCAGCTAAAATGGGTTGAAGATAGCGAGAACGAAGTGATTCTTCAATCACTTCGTTCTCGCTATCTTCAACCCATTTTAGCTGACCCCTCTTTTCTATTTGCCAATCCCCTTCCTTTTTTATTGTAAACACATTGTAAAAGAATATGATAAAGAGAATCTGAAACATCATGGCAAAAATGGCATGTAGAAGTATTTTATATTCCCCTTTATGTTACTGGCTGTGCGTTCCTCAAAGCCTTTCTTGGCCTCCCAGACCACCTTCTTACATTTCTTTTCTGCCAGAGTTTGTATTCCTTTTTATTCTCCTCACTAGGGCAAGACTTCCAATTATGGGAGGAAACTTTCTTGCCCTTTACAGCTTCTCTACTCATTAGCCACGGGGGGGGGGGACCCACCTGGATGTAGTCAAGCCCTTCTTTCTATGCAGTATATATTCCTGCTGGGCCTCTACTATGGTTGTTTTAAACAGCCTCCCTACAGCCTAGAGAGATTGGACTCTTTTTACCTTCCCTTTCAATTTCTTTCTAGCCAGCCTCCTCAACTAGAGAGATCTTGGGGTGCTGGTGGACAATTCAGTGAAGGTATCGACCCAGTGTGCGGCAGCAGTTAAGAGGGCCAATTCCATGCTTGGGGTAATTTTTAAAAAGGGGTTGAGATTAAAAAAGCCAATATTACCATGCCATTGTACAAATTGATGGTAAGGCCACATCTGGAATGTTGTGTACAGTTCTGGTTGCCGCACCTCAAAAAGGACATAGTGGAGCTGGAAAAGGTACAGAAGAGAGCGACGAAAATGATTATGGGGCTGGGGCACCTCCCTTATGAAGAAAGACTGCAGTGTTTGGGGCTCTTCAGCCTAGAAAAAAGATGCCTGAGGGGGGACATGATTGAGACATACAAAATTATGCATGGAAGGGATAGAGTTGATAGAGGGATGTTCTTTTCCCTCTCTCAAAACACCAGAACCAGGGGACATCCGCTAAAACTGAGGGTCGGTTGAGGGTTAATCTGAATTAAAACAGATAAAAGGAAATACTTTTTTACCCCGCGGGTAGTTAATCTGTGGAACTCTTTGCCACAGGAGGTGGTGATGGCATCTGGCCTAGATGCCTTTAAGAGGGGATTGGACGTATTTCTGGAAGAAAAGTCCATCGTGGGCAATAGGCCATGATGGATTGTGCAACCTCCTTATATTAGTAGTAGGCTACTTCAGAGTACCGGGTGCAAGGGAGTGGCAACAGGATCCAAGCATCTTGTTGTCTCATGCCTCCCTGGGGCACCTGGTGGGGCCGCTGTGAGATACAGGAAGCTGGACTAGATGGGCCTTTGGCCTGATCCAGCAGGGCTCTTCTTATGTTCTTAACTAGCCTCCCTAATTGAGGGAAATCTGCCCTTTGGAAGTCAAGGGCTTTCTTGTCAGATTTGCTTGGCATTCTTCGCTCGACATGCATTGTGAAACAGACCGCAGCATGGTCACTGTTCCCCAATGGCTCAGTAACATTGAGTTGTGCAAGGTCAAGAAAATTGAGCCAGAAGGGCCTCTATGAACATGATATGCATGTATTCCCACCCCTGCTAGCAACAGTCAGTGATATGGGTGGCCAACCCACAGCAAAACAAGTGTCACTTTCTATGCAGAAAATCTTGAACATGCCATTCCACCTTAATGTTGCTCTTTGCTATTACCACGATAGCTAAATAGAACCTCCAAGTTCATAATTAGTATATCTCCAAGTGCCAAAAGGTACAGAGCAAGAAACATGCCCTATTGACTTTCTCTCCTCTCCATCATTCTTTTCCCGCCATTCTTCCCAGCCATAGCAGAGGTGTGACTACCCTGAGAGTGCCCACTGCAGCATTAGAAACTTGGGCGCATGCTGTGCAAGGAGTAGCAAAGAAATCAAGTAAACCCTAAATTGCTGCTGTCGTTTGTCATTATTTAAATGTTTTTCAAAAATATATGGAGACTGTGTGTACCACTCAGAAAGTGACTGTGTACCACTAGTGGTGTGACATGGGTTGGCCACACCTGATATGGGATGTGGAAAAAGGAGGAGGAGGAAATGAACTTGTAGAAAGTAGATAATTTGATGTTGAATTGAAGGGAAAACTTGGCATGAGACTGCCATTTCTGACCTAGTTCCATGGCCTTCACCATGTATGGCTGATAATCAAAAAGATTATGAGATTCCAACGCTTTCTTTCCAAAGGTCTTTGGAGAAGGAGACGACAAACACAAGTGCCTGCACACCGTTCTCCCAAGAATCAACAATATCCATTCCAGGCTCTTCAAAAACAGGACAGTTTGCTTAATTAAAATGCAGGCTGAGAGCAAAATCACATTTGTATCTCTTTAAAAACGAGTGATTTGAATGAAGGGGGCACTTGAGCAGAGCATAAAAACAGGAGCATCTCTCTTCAGCTCTGTTAATAAAATGCAGCGTTTATAGGATGTGGTTATCCGTATCAGCAGGCAGCTTATAATGAATGACCTATTAAGCAATTGTAATACATCAGCAACCAATATAATTGCATTTACTTTATTTGTAAACTGTCCTCCTTTAATTAGAAGTAGATTCCTGAACATGCCCAGAAACTTATATCTCTTGTCTCGTGGCTATTAACAGTTTCTCAAACAGTAACAGCATAAGATTAGCGATCACCAGAAAACATTATGCATATTTTATGTGGCGTCTATAGTCACCCATTCATAATTTATAATAAGTTGCTAAAACATTTATTAAACATTGATAGCCGGCTTTCTTCTGCTACTAGTGTGTATTAGAAATACAATACGCTGCCATCCTTCAGACGTGTCACCGCTTTCTAGCCAGACATGTTTATTGTTAATATTTTTTTCTTTTACCATTGCAGTATAACAATGTCCATCATGTACCATCAAAGATTGATGAAAGCATCTCTGCTTACCCCATTCATCATGTGTGGCATGTGTCAGGAAAAAAATGGCAAAGCACGGATCGGAAATGCTTCAGTCCGCATGATGCTCAGCTGCACATCAGACAAAGTTATTGGAGAGTGGTGGCTGCTTTTTAACCCAAAGCTACCTGTTCAAGGGTAGGGGAAGGAAAAAAAAAACTATTTCTGATATATGGAATAACTCTGAGATGGCTTCTCAGCACAAATGAGATCTATGGCTGGATTTCCAGGCAGTTGTGATTTTGTATGTTATTCTGGAGCAGTGGTTACCCCGGTACCCACACAAAAAGACACCAGACTGTGCTTGGGTTTTAAACTGGGCCACTTTATTTAACTTTTTACAATTGCAGCAGGTAATACCATACATCTATAACTATGTGCGCGGGGACTTCCGGGGAAGCGGTCCAGGCCGCCTATCTCCCCCATCCCATTGGGTGACCATCTGACTCCAGGCCAGCCACAGTCCTAGACTGCCTCGGCCCTTCTTTGCCACCCCTATAGGGGCAAGGCAGCCGCGCAGCCCGGCCTGCAGATTTGAAATCATACAGCCCCTAGACCCCCAGTTAAAGGGATCAGCAGACCGCCTCCTTGAGCCGGTTAAGCATCATCAGAGCAGCCTACCTTTCCCCCCAACCTTGCTGCCTTGGTTTTGGCCACCGAGATCTTATCCTACCCAACCCTGCGCACTCTCCGCCACAGGGGAAGGTTAGCCTGGCACTTGGCCTTCCCCCCCTCCCACTCACAACTAAGTTCTTAATACCCTGCTGCAAACTGTAAAGGAACACGTCATTGCCCAACTGGGATTAATGTACCCCATCACTGTGAAATCGGGCCAGCTGGTTAAACTGAATGCCGGGGTGTCGAATCACAACCCTGCCCAGCGACACCACAGCCCTCCCCAGGTAAGCATCAATCCTTTTTCTTGCAAACTCTATCCTACGGATACTGCGCACCTCCCGCCACACGCGGTGCAGGAGGAGGCTGGACCAGACTATCTTCACTCTGGGGAACCACTGGACCAGGCTTGCAAAACCCTTACGTGCGTGAAGCCTTAAGGAGATGGTGGTCCTTTTTCCCAAATCATTCTCTCCAACTTGAACCACTGTTACCTGAGGAGGTGAGTGACTCCTAATAAATTCCAGAATTGCAGGCAGGTGCTGGCCCCAGTGCATGCCACATCTTCCTACTCAATCAACGCAGGCCCATTTCCCCAGCCCCAACTGGGAGCCAAAGTTGCTAGCCAGTGCTCTCTTTCGGGCCCAGAACACTAGGGAATGGCCACGGATCAAGACCCTCAAAGGGCACGCCCGAAGCCCACCTGTTGAAACAAAGAAACCAGCGTGAGCAGGGATACTTCAGAACATGAACACAACATGCCAACTGGCAACAGAAAACCGGGTGCCCCCGCAGGAGCCCCGTCAAGGCCGGGAGACTTGGTCAACACGTTCCCCCCTTGGGGGGAACCAATGAATAACGCCAAGGCACCACCTGCTGCGCCCCCCCCCGGAAATACCAGCTTATCGCACATAGTATTTAAATGCACTGGAGCGCCATTGGCCAGTCCTCTGTGTAGCAGAGCTGAAAAATCCCAGGGATGCAGCCGTTGATGTGGCCGCAATTCGAAAAGAATGAAGGATCTAAGAGGCAAGTTCAAACACGCCAGTGCTTTAGCAAACACCCTGCCAAACTGGTACCTGTTTGTGTACCTGTTTGTAAGGTGTCCCATCATTGTGTCTAAAGAGCAGCCCCCCACTGCCGGGCGCTCTATGTCTGTAATCCCTGAGAGCCCGAACTGGGCACAGCTCAGATGAACCCAATGGCCATAACCTCTCTGGTCCGTCTGGGCTAAAGAACGGGCACAGATTCAAGGAGATTGCGTGGTCTGAATCGGGGCTGCGCGGCCTCCGGAATGGACTTAGGAGGTGGCTGTATGGCCACCTCCCAAGCCCGCCCAAGTCCTGACTCCCACCTCCCCCCACCAATTCCTGTCCCAATACTCGGCAGAGAATCCCTTGCGCCGACTGTCTTTGATGGGCCCAAGGGAGGCTCTCTGTCGGTGCTACGAGCAGCGTCGGCTTCAGAGCTTCAGCACCGACACAGGAGTGCTGCTCAGCATCCATGCGCTGGCGCTCCACCCCTTGCATCAGTGCAATGACGTCACGTCAGTGCAAGAGGCACGCTTGAATTGTGCTGCCCAGCATGTTCTGGGCTCACATCGTTCTCATTCACTTCAGCAATATTTGCTTCAGACAAAAGTAACTCTGTTTTGGAGCTGGCTCTCAGACACATGGTATAAATCAAATTTATCTAGTTGATGAGTTATCCAAACATCTTAATTGGAGCTGCACTAAAAAAGGAGCTATGAATTCTGTAAGAGGAATGCGTGAAGCCAGTTTTGCTGTGTCTGCTAATGTCATCCAGATCTGAACAGCTTTCCAATTTGCTCCAGATTGTACTTTTCTGGTTTTGACTTTTTGGACCCTTAAGCTGCCCTCGGAGCCAATAGAAACGGCTTGTTTGCTTTGCGCTATCAGTGTACATGGTACTTAGCTGACATAACAAGATGATTGGTCCCTGCCTTGAGGATCTTAGAGCCTAAATAAATTTATACAATTTTGGCTGAAGGGAGGAACATTAGGGAGGAAGGAGACGAAGCTCCAGTGGCAAGGGATTGATATCAACAGGCTCTGTTACATGGGCATAAATATTTGTTTCAGCTAGTTGAATAAGCCAAGGATTGCATAGAAAAGGTAGGCTCCTGAGGAGGGGTTTGGAGAGAGAGAGAGAGAGAGAGAGAGAGAGAGAGAGAGAGAGAGAGATGGTTAGGAATAAAGAGCAAGAAAAGGAAATGGGCAGGGCTGTTTAGGAGTGCAGGAGCCTTTGGGAAGGCTGGGAGTGGTAGAGCTGGTGGAGTAAAGGCTATGATCACGAATATATTCATGTTGGTCTTCCTGAATTTTGAAATGCTCCTAACCACTCCTTGCCTTGTGTTCATTAGACTGAAAGCTTCACTTTGAGCTATTGTGGTGCAATGGCTTTCAGCCCAACCCAATGCAGTGCTAACCAGTACCAGAACTAGCGCCTTGGCAGCGGTACACATTTTACCGTATTGTAAATGCCGACCCAGAAGCGGGCGTAGCTGCGCTCTTCCAGGCTGCCGCCGCAAAAGACTGGGAAGACATTGGTAAGTTGGTAGGGGGGGGCGGAATGGGATAGAGGTGGAACAGGATGACTGAGGGCCTATCGGAGTCAGGAGGGAGTGGCACCCAGCATTGCACTTGCATTGGATGCTACCCCACCAGACCCAGTCGACACACCTCCTTTGTCTCCTTGATCTGGCACCAGCTAAAGAGCTGGCACAGGTCTGAGGAGACCCATTGGTGATTGTGGGGCTTATGGGGGGGGGAGGGAAAATGCATGGCCTTTTGGCATAGCTATATGTTATCATTGGGGAAAGGGTTGTTAGAGACTTACTGTATATGTGAGTCAGGACTCCCCAGGTTCAGACCCTCACTTCTGTCATTAGCTCACTAAGGCTGCAGTCCTATACATATCAGCTTGAGAGATACATATTCTCATATTTCCCACATAAAAATATACATATTTCCCACCACTGAACTTGATGGGACTTATTTCTAGGTAGGCATGTATAGGATTACTTGGTGGGTGGCCTTAGGCAAGCTGCTCAGTCTAAGCTCCCCAGCTTCTTGTTGGGGTAACTTTTCAAGTTGTTGTAAGGATTGCAACCAGATCAATCAATCAATCAAATCAATCAATCAATCAGTATTTATATACCACTCTTCAACTAGAAGTTCACAAAGTGGTTTACAGGCAAAAAAATAAAGTCCCCAAAACTCCCTGTCCGAAAAGGGCTCACAATATTTTTTAAAAAATGTAGAACACCACCAGCAACAGCCACCAGAAAAGACACTTGCTGGGGTGAACACATTTGCACTTTGCACCTTCTGAAAATACCACACCAATACTAAATTTACGACGTGAGAATTTTTGAGTACATACAGTATTTGGAAATGGTATGCTCTATGAAAGACAGGCAACTACTCTAGTGATACTCCATGGCTCATAAAAGGATCCAGTATACCCGTGGTTCTCGAACTTTTTAGCACCGGGACTCTCCAGAAGTGAAGTCATGGCCTGAATTGCTGTCACTGTGACATCAGAGCCTGCTGCTTTCCTGAGAATGCAGCAATAAGTTGGGTTATTTCTCAGACATTTTCCAAAAGCAAAGTGACTCAGAAAGATAAAAGCCTATTTACAGCTGTGACACAAGCAAAACAACCACACAGTCCTTCCCCTTTCCAGCATCCCATCTTCCCATATTTTCAATATGGTTGCTCTAGGTGCTATGCGACCCACCTGAAATTGGCTCACCACCCACTGGTGAGTCCAAACCCACAGTTTGGGAACTATTGGTCTTAGTTCATATTTGGAATTCCGGTCTGCCAGTAGCTTGACTAACTGTGGAGTTTTCCTTTCATTGGCAGCACATTGAGAACACCAGGGACTGTCAAAGAAGTAATTGCAGTTGCTTAGCTTTCCTTGCTAGGCTCCTTCACAGCAGCATACATAGCTTGGCCCACTCTAAATATCTCCAAAACCTCCTCTCTATCCTCCTGAACTACCACCTGAACTACAGATATTTATGATCTTAAGAGGACCCCTGACCCAGAAGGAATGAGATGTTTCTAAGAGCGCAATCCTTGTCGTGGTAAATCAAGACATGCCAAGCATTTGTGTCTGAGTTCTGGAACCTTCCCCCAAACCATGAGGCCTGAGGCAGCTGGAACAGAGACACAGCTGTGGCCAATTATGTAAATGTTGTAGATATTCTAATAGGTGTACCCTGATTGGGGGAGAGTCTGTATTTAGGCAGGGAACACCAGAACTCTGTGTGGGTGTGTTTGTGGATCATCGTAACATTCTGTTTGAAAGAATAAAGCCTCTACAAGGAGACTCTGTCTGCTGTGCTTGCCAGTCTGCTCTTCACGTCGTCCGGCTGCAGGGTTTCTGCTGGCTACACTCTGCTGAATGGACACAAATCCATTCTAAAACCCGACAGGTTATGGGCGCAGCAGGACCGTGCTGAGTTACAAGTTATGGAAGACAGCTGCTTGCAGCTACAGAGGACGTCGTTTTGAGCTCTTGAAATGGTGAGCAGCAGCACTTGAAGCATGTCTGACTCAGAGCACGAGCAGGAGTCGGCTGGAGGGGCAGAGGCACCAGACACAGTGCCAGTGGTGCAGCAAATTGCTCCTTATCCGGTATGCCGTCTCAATGATACCAATTATGTGGCATGGTCGCACAAAATGCGTTTGTTATTGAAGAGGGAGTCATTATAGTCCTTCATTGAGGCAACCCCCACCCCCTTGACGGGTGAAAATCTGCGTATGGACGAGAGGGCGCAAGCCCACATAGGACTGAGTATGGAGGATGAACTCTTAGTTCATATACGTGGTCTGACCACAGCTAAACAGTACTGGGATGCATTGAAAGAAATTTACACACGTCAGTCTGTGGCTTCAAAAATCAGTTTGTCCAGATGCCTCTACAGAACAAGACTTGAGCCCGGAGGGAATTTGAGAGAACACCTTCGTCTCATGAAGAAAACTTTCAAAGACCTTGAGGACGTGGGAGTGAACATTCCTGAGCTGCAGCGAGCCCTGACTGTGTTAAGTTCATTAGACAGCAGCTGGGATACATTTGCCTTGACTTTGGAGGCAATACCAGAAACCACATTAACTCTTTCCTACCTCACTGGAAGGCTTCTGGAAGAACAAGAGAAACGCCAGGAGCATGCAGCTGAGAGGAAGAGAGGCAGCGTTCATCCCTCTACAGCCCTTCCCTCTACAAAGAAGGAGGAGGAGACAACTCAAGTCTATGCAACACGAAGATGTTTTCGATGTGGTTCTACAGCTCACATTCAACGCTTCTGTACGTCCAGAGGACCAGGAAGACGTGGGAGAGCAGTAGGACGTGGAAAGGTGGCAGTTGTGAGAACGCAGGAGCCTGAAGATGGACATTGGCTTATTGACAGTGGTGCTAGCAATCATATATGTTGTGATCCAACACTGTATACAAAGTTACAGCCAGCTGATAGAACGCACGTGAGTTTGGCAAATGGGGCACATGCTTTAGTGAAAGGGGCTGGGAAGATGTATGTGCCAGGATTGAAATCAGAAATAACAAATGTGTTGTGTGTACCTTCCCTGAAGCAAAGCCTCTTAAGTGTATCATGTCTATTGCAAGATAGTTTTTCTGTGCAGTTTAGAAATAAGGTGTGTTACATAGAAAAAGGGGGAAAATGTGTGAAAGTTCCAATGAAAGACAACCTGTTTGTGTTAAGAAATGCTCCAAAAGCTGAGGCAGTCCAAGCACACTGTACTAATAGAGAAATTCATAAATCCTGTGTACATCTCTGGCATAATAGACTAAATCATCTCAATGAAAAATATATACAGAAGACAGCTGAATTGGCACGTGGCATAAAGATACAAAAATGTGATCACTACGTTGATTGTGACTCCTGTAAACAGGCAAAGTCACACAAAGCACCTGTGAGCAAGAAAAGTAACAGATGCTCAAAAAGACCATTTGAACTGGTCCACGCTGACCTGATAGGCCCATTCAAAGCCACAGCTGGAGGAGCCAAATATGTGTTATTGATTGTTGATGATCATTCAAGATTTAGCTTTTGCTATTTGCTAAAAGAAAAGAGAGAAACATTTCAGAAGTTTAAAAGCTGGGTTAACATGGTAGAGCGCCGTTTCAACCACAAGGTGGCGCAATTGCAAACAGATAGAGGAGGAGAATTCATGGCCAAAGTTATGCAGTCATGGCTAGAAAAGAAAGGCATTTTGCATAGAACCACAAACCCTTACTCACCAGCTGAAAACTCAGTTGCAGAACAAAAAGCTGGAGTTTTGCAGGTAATGAAAGATGCTCTGCTAGCCCAATCAGGGCTTGGCCAGGCATTCTGGGGTGAGGCATTACAAGCAGCCACACACGTGGTCAATAGGGTTTATAGTAGGGCCGTAGATAACATTCCTTATAGCTTGCTATATGGGAAAGCACCTGACTTGTCCTATCTCAGATGTTTTGGAACACGTGCTTGGGTTTTTATTCCTAAATCTCAGAGAAGGAAAGGAGACCCCAAAGCTCGCAAATTAGTATGTGTTGGATTTGCTCCTTTGACCAAAGGTTATAGATTTTTAGCACCTGATAAACATAGCATAATTATCTCCCGGTCTGCTAACTTCTGTGAGCAAGAATTATTGTCCCAGCACACTGAAGTTTATCTTCCAAGTTCACCAGAGCCTTTAAGATTGCCGGAGAGTGAGCAGGAGTTGCCAAGGCAACTTCAGCAGCCCACAGAATCAGATAAAGGGGAAGAGGAATGCAAGCCTTTAACCCCTTACATGACACCAGAAACAGTTAAGCAGGAGGCAACACCACCTAGGGAGCAAAGTCCTCTAGTGCAACGTAGAATATTGCCAGAAAGATCCACAAGGGGTGTTCCACCTCAACGTTTCACAATAGGGGAAGCTGTTGCATACAGTGTTCAGTCTGAGCCTCAGACATATGAAGACATCTTAGAGCTGCCAGCTAGTGAGAGAAGGAAATGGTTTACAGCCATGCAACAAGAAATGCAAGCCATGGAAAAGCTTGGTGTATTTACTCCCTGTAGTTTACCAGCAGGAAGCCAGGCAATAGGCTGCAGATGGGTTTATAGAATCAAGCCTCAGGATGGGGCAGAACCCATTTACCGGGCTAGGTTAGTAGCCAAAGGGTATGCTCAAAGGCAGCATATAGATTATGAGCAAATCTTTTCCCCTACAGTGGCTGCACAAACAATACGTCTAGTGCTTGCCCTGGCAGCACAAAGACAGTGGCATGTATATCACTATGATGTGCAAACAGCATATCTGAATGCTACTTTAAATGAAACTTTGTACATGGAACAAGCCCCTGGCTTTGAGATTCCTGGGACAGGAATAGGACAAAGTGTTTATAAATTGAACCGTTCTATTTATGGGTTATGTCAAGCTTCAAGGAGATGGTCTGAACATTTAAAAGCAAAGGTAGAAAATCTAGGTTTTAAAGCCACAAAGGCAGATCCTTGTCTATTTGTAAAAGGAACAGGCAGCGATCAAATGTTGATAGTGGCTTACGTAGATGACTTATTATTTTTGAGTGCTGATATACAACAAATAAAACAAACAGCACAATGTCTAGAGAAAGCCTTTACTTTAAAAGAACTAGGACCTGTAAAACAGTATCTAGGAGTTGAAGTACAGACAATTCCAGGAAAAGGGTTTGCTCTGCACCAAACACAAAAGATAAAGGAACTCTTAGAAAAGTGGAGAATGTCAGAATGTAAAGCATCCAGGACACCCATGTGTGTAGGAAGCCAAAATAGTGCAGAAGCCACTGATCAATTGCCCCATGTAGAACAATATAAATCACTGTTAGGCAGTCTACAACATATAGCCTTATGGACCAGACCAGATATCTGTAATGCTGTAAATATTCTAAGCAGGTATACCAACAGTCCAAACCACAAAAACTGGACAGATTTAAAAAGGGTGTTAAGATACCTGAAAGGGACATCAAACCTCAAACTAAATATTGAACCAGTGGGTCCATTGACTGTAACATGCTTTGTAGACAGTGACTGGGCAAATGATTCTGAAGACAGAAAGTCTACATCAGGTAATGCCATACTTCTTGCTGATACATTGATTGATTGGACAGTGAAGAAGCAAACTTATTTAGCCTTGTCTACATGTGAGGCAGAGTTTGCATCACTTTCACAACTTTGCACAAGCTTAATTTGGATCAAGCAGATACTAACAGACCTGGGCATAATACAAAAGGAACCAATCAAAGTGTTTGAGGACAACTTAGCATGCCTGAAACTAGCCGCTTCTGAGAGAGTGAGAGCCAGAAGCAAACATGTTGACATAAGATATCACAATGTCAGGCAAGCAGTGCAGGAAGGACTAATCACATTAGAATATTGTCCATCAGAGGAGAACCGGGCAGATATTTTAACCAAGCCTCTGACAGAGCAAAAGTTCTCAAAAGGGGTACAGATGCTAGGTATGGACTGAATACCTGTACTATGTATCATGTATGCTTACTGTACCATGTATAATGTGTATGGAAACAAGAGAAGAACCCAGAACCCAGAAACAAATGGGAGGAGTGTCATGGTAAATCAAGACATGCCAAGCATTTGTGTCTGAGTTCTGGAACCTTCCCCCAAACCATGAGGCCTGAGGCAGCTGGAACAGAGACACAGCTGTGGCCAATTATGTAAATGTTGTAGATATTCTAATAGGTGTACCCTGATTGGGGGAGAGTCTGTATTTAGGCAGGGAACACCAGAACTCTGTGTGGGTGTGTTTGTGGGTGTGTTTGTGGATCGTCGTAACATTCTGTTTGAAAGAATAAAGCCTCTACAAGGAGACTCTGTCTGCTGTGCTTGCCAGTCTGCTCTTCACGTCGTCCGGCTGCAGGGTTTCTGCTGGCTACACTCTGCTGAATGGACACAAATCCATTCTAAAACCCGACAATCCTAACCTGGAGTTAGTCCAGCACAGTTAGGCCAGCAAAGTTTGGCTGGCACAAGGAACACCGTAAAGTATGTTTGGACCAATCTTGGAGTCAGAGACGCCAGCACACAGACGTGCACCATCCTCCCTGACTCCCAGAGTGTTCCAAATGCGCTTTACTCCTTGTGCTGGCCAGACTTGGCTGGCCTAACTGCTGGCCTAACTCCAGTCTAGGATTGCGCTCTAAACTGTATTAGGAGTATATCTCATTTTTTTGTTTTCTGCAGGGATGTGTGTGAGGGATGCATATATTTAAAAGAGCTTCAGAGAAACTGAAGCACAACAGGTCATAATTTGTATTCTTAGGGAAATAGCTCTGTTCCACCCTGTCATGCCGCTCACAGCCCCCCCCGCAGATCACCCCGACTGCGGGGGGATCCAGTCGGGGTTCGCCAGGTCGACGCACGATGGGGGGACCAGGCCACAGCTTACCTGCGGGGGGGCCGTGCCAAGACGGCCCCTGTGGGCTGCGCCCTGTTGGGGCACAGACCCAGCTCCCGAGCGGCAGCCGGAGGGGAAGCAGCCACCACGCAATTCTGGCAGGGCGCCGTAGGACCCGATGCGGTGCCTGGGGAGCAGGGAGCTCTGCGCTGCAGGCCACTGCTGGTGATGACGTCACCCAGGGCGCCAGTTCCCTGACCGAGATCTTGCGAGGTCTTGGCCAGGGGGCGGGGCTTGGGGAGGAGGAGCCCTGGAGCCCTGGCCGGAGGCTCCTAAGGAGCCAGGCGGTCGGGGAGAGAGGTTGCTCTTCCTCGAGCTGGGAGGCTGGTGGATGGGCGTCCTCCAGCTAGCCGGGCAAGGCCCCGAGCTCGCTCCTGACCGTTGCCTGACAGGGGACGCAGCGCCCTGCTCCTTAGGGGGTTTAGACACAGTGGGCAGCGACCTGGGACCTAGAGAGGCAAGGAACCACCTCTGGGGCTCAGGGAGAAGCCCCTGCCGGCCAGGGAGGTGCTGGGGATGGCAGCCAGAGACCCCAGTCGCCCCAGGGAACCCCCACATGAGGCACTGCAACCCCCCTCCCGGACACTGTGCTGAGAGACCCAGAAAGGGATGCCGGCAGTCTATCTGAAGTAGCCAGGAACGACCCTGTGAAGCAACAGGGGAGACCTGCGCCACTGGGCCGCCTGTGAGGAAACATGGCACCGACGAATGTCAAAGCCATCACCCAAATAAACAGATTGGGCTACACCTTTGCTCGCCTTGCGATTTCTTCTCGCCTTCCAATCCAGGGCCAACCCCAACATAGTGTGAGTACTTGCCCCTCCCCCCCCCATGGCCATGGATGATGTGACACACCCATAATACTTGTGCCTCTGAAACCACACAAATCCTGCTCCTGCCACTTTCTTTTCCGGTAAATCCGTTAAAGCGCAAGCACCTATAAACACCAGGGCCTGCTTTATTCATTCCTGCTGTACTTAGTGTTGTGGAAACCACCCTTGAACGCCTTGGGAACTCCCAAGCCACAGTTCAGCCATTCTACAAGTTGTACCGGTTATGTATTTGAGCCACTTTCTGTCCCCCATAGGCACAGGAGCAAAAGTTAACAGTGCCACGGCTTAAACTTGCAAAGGCACCGTAAAAGCCAAGCTCATAAAAAACGGGGGCTGTCAAAGTCAAGATGTATGAAAACGGGCAAAGGCCACAAATCAATCCAGACTGCACTATCTAAAAAAAGGAGAGAGAGAGAAATTTGGAGCAATATGAAAAAAAATACGACACATCGTTAATCTTGCATGTGGCTGGTGAGCCAGTTGTGTAGGGTTCTGAATCCCGATTAGTGGAGTCGAGGTGGTGGGGGAGCTCTTCATCCCAATCGCAGCCATCTAAGTGGTGGTGACCAGAGCGAAAGGGGAAAAAAAACACCCTTCCCTGTCTCCAAACAGATACAGGCAGACAAGACTGGCAAGATCCCAAGAACCCACCACTCAAGACCATATTAGACCTGGCAGTGCTACGTCTTTCACTGCTGAGATGGCATCTGAAACATGGGAGTGGGCTTCTTCCTCACCTGGGTCATGCGCCAAACAAAATCAAGGGGTGCACTCTGACATTTCACTCTTGGAGACTTTCAAACTTCTCTACCCCATTAAAAATTAACTTGTTTGGGAAACACCTCTTGCCCCGCTAGCATTATTACCGTGTAAAGAGTTAATGAGAATTGATCGGACCCTTCTGTTACTCTATCTTGACTCCATTGATTGCTCCTTGGCTTGTCTGGAGCTTATGCAGGATTGTGCAGCTCCTGTGTGTGGGGAGCGTCGCTTCATAAAAGGATTGAGAAGGTTTAAAAAAAAAAAAAAAGCACATGGATCTGCAGTGCTCAGTGCTGGTATGTGGACATCCCAACTGCAGCACCACTAATTGATCCAGGAGAGGCCCAAACTTCTCCGTGGATCAGGACAAAGAGTCATAGTTGATTGTATAAGGTCCTTTGGGTTGGAGAGGAGAGGTGGCTTATCGCAGAGTTCATGTAATGAGAATTAAGAAAGATGGATAGGAAATAGAAATAGGTAGGAATTAGAGCTGTCAGCCAGTTCAGGAAGTGTTAGCAGACTAATCATCTACATTTTACTGATTAATGGATTGATTATTTCTGCATACATTTGCAAAATAGGAATATATTTGCAGAGTGGAAGAATAATTAGAAAGAGAAAAGCATGCTTTCTTTTTAGGTCAGTGAGTCCCAAACAGTGGGTCGGGACCCAATTGGTGGGTCGCCACCAGATGTCAGTTGAGTCACAGAAAGCTGGGAACTGGCATCTTGGAAGCTGCAGACCTTACTCTTTTGTGTTGACAATTTGAATTCTCAAGTGAGGGGTTTGTTTTTTAAATTTTGTTTTTAGTTCAGTGCTTTTACGTAATATTTTGTCCTAATCTTTCTGTCAGGGATGTTTCATGGTTGTGCAATTGCTGCAGTCCAAGAATGCCAGTTTCCACCCCCCCAGAAGTGTCATTTGATTATATCACAATAAAAGCACTATCTGCTCTCTCTAAGGAAGGAAGGAAGGAAGGAAGGTTTTATAATTTATTGTTTAAATTTACTGTTTACTTTGAGTTTTTTAAAAGTGGTATAAAAATCCTGTAACTAACTAATTTATATAAAAAAAACATTAAAAACTGTTGACTGATTCATGAGGGGCAGTCAAGTAATTGAATCAAATTAATTGATTCTTGGCCCAATCCCAAGTAATGAACCCGCTGGTGGAATGTGTAATCCACTGACACGGACTGCTGCAAAAATGCTGCAAAAGTGCTTCCATATCTGAAAGAGCGTTGCCTATCCAGAAATAATATATCACAGTGGGATTTTGGCTTTTCTTTTGGGGGGTTGTAGCCAGTGGTGTTACCCTACCGGTACGCTGGGCGGGACGTCCGGGTGAGCGGCAGCCCGCCCGTCGCGTACCGCGGCGTTACGCTGTTTGTGTAACCAGTTACGCTGCTTGCGTACGTTATGCAAATGGCGTAACGCTGCGGTACGCGACGGGCGGGCTGCCGATCACCCGGACGTCCCGCACAGCATACCGGTAGGATGACACCACTGGTTGTAGCGCACTATTGGGAATATATTTGGATGTTTAAAACCAGTCTGGCAGCCCAGTCATAAGCTGCACTGGCACAGCTGGGCCCCATGGCCTGTGCTGCATTCAGTGCAACTCAGGAGGTGCCTGGAGGTCTCCTTTGGGTAAAAGGATATATTACCCCAGGCAAAGCCCCAGCTGTTCCTATAGGGCTGCTCAGTTCCAAGCAAGCTGATGCTGTTGAAAATGTGGGAAGCCTATGCAGGACTACCTGGCTCGGCAAGGGGGGGGTTGATGCAGTGTGCGCCACCACCACCACCGATCCAACCCCTCCCAGCCCAGTCCAACCCTGTTCTGCCTCCCTGCCCAGAAATGTCCCTTCTCCGCCTCCAAAATTCCCTTCGACCACCTTCACCCAGCCCAATGCTACCTGGCACAACCTTACCTGTGCCGTCTGGCACTAGGGTCAGATACAGTACTATTGAGCCAGCTCAGGCCTCTGTGTTGGCCCAGCTGGCCCATGAGTAGCTTCAAACATGCCACACGGCATGTTTACAACACTCTGAGTCAGTGCAGGGGCAGCTGCGCCAGCTCAAGGAAGGATTGTGCTGTGGGTCGCTTAGGAACCAATCCTATCCCTTGCCAGGCCATAGCATGCAATGCTGCTGATGGAGAATGCAATGCATGCTATGGGGGGGGGGAGGTTTGAACAAGGGAGGTAAGTAAAAGTCTTTTGACCTTATCTCCTGGTAGGCTGCCTGATGCTTCTTGGCCCTATACCAGCTAATGAGCTTGCATATGCCTGCATATCAGGGGGTGGATCTGGTCGGGAAAGGAGGATCTTGGCATATGGGGCATTTGCCATGATCATCCCCCTCCTATCCCCAGCCCTGGCCTCTCCCTGCCCTTTTATACCCTGAGCTTCCCCAAACCACCTCCGCTGACAATCTGCCTGCTCCAGTGGAGGATAAGGAATGTTCTTCCAGGCAGCATCACCTGCCCACAGCCTTTGGCCACTTGTGCTGATGTACATGGCCCTCGAATGATGGAATGACTTTCATGCCATTATTCCAGGACTTCAGGTGGTGGATTGCAAGATACACTTGGGCCATTCACATCCTGTTTTCCTCACAAGGTGTAACATCCTAGTCGTTAGCAAAGTCTGTTACTCTCAGCAGTTGTATTCTTATGGAAGCATAGGTGCTAATGATCCATAAGGCAGAGACCACATGAAGAACATAGACAATGAACATCGACAATGTTAGGTATAAATGGAAAATAAACAACCTTAAGGCTATCTACATCTCCATTAAAGTCATATGATAGATGCAAGGGAACTGAATCTGTATTTCCCCAAGAATTTATTTGCGACAACAAATCACCTACATTCTGCCGACACAGAGCTTCATTAAGTTCAGGTACTTGAGCTTCAGCTGAATTAAATTCCACTGCACATTTAATAAATATAAGGCAGAGAGACATTATGCGTTCACTAAGCCCAGATCTGGGAGTAAGGTTAGTAAGGTTGCCAAAGATATTTCAAAAATAAGTGACACTTTGGATTTGTATGTATTTGTATTTATTTAAACATCAGTGAAACGTTCAGAAAAGAATAGTAGAGAATCGGCAGACCAAGTAAAGCCTTTCTTATTCAAATTTCTGTTAAGATCCTTGTGCATTGACCAAATGCAAAGCAGCATCCAAAGATAAACAAGCCCAAGGACAGTGGTGGGATTCAAATAAATTAGCAACCGGTTCTATGATGTCATAGCTGGAGCCAAAAAAAAACCACCAAAGCCAGCTGAGGTAAGCGAGTGGGCGGGGCCCGGCCATTTAACAACCGGTTCTATAGAACCTGGGCAAACCCCCTGAATCCCACCACTGCCCAAGGAGATAAAAACCCACCAACCGTGGAAAGGAGGTTTTAAAACAACAGCCTCAGTGATAGGGTTTTGTGCAATGCTGGGAATGGCTGTGACATTTTCTCTTTTGACTACAAGGCGCCTTGCTTTGCTGTGTAAACTGCTGCTCTCCATCACCTTCGTAGCCATTCTGGGCAGCAGAAGCAATGAGGAAGAGACATCTCAGTGTTCTATTCGCAACCCGGAATAGCTACGATGGTGAGGGAGAGGAGCGGTTTACATGGCAAGGTAAGGTGCCTTGCAAAACTTAGTGCCCTGCCCCCCAGGATGCTACTGCTTCTTTGCAGAATGGCTCTAGTTTCTGGTCCACCTGGGTCTCGGACCACTTAGGTCAGATTATACAAGCCCAGATATCAACACGGGCTTCTGTTCCAAAACGGAAACCTTTCCCTTGATTCTCTCACATCTATTTCTCATTTGGAGACAAGTCGTGTTCTGGGAGAACAAGGGGGGGGGGGCAAATGCCCCATGTGCCAAGCTGGGGGAACAGAAAAATTGCTGTCAGCTCACTTGCTTGGCATCCTGGAGTTATGCCCCCAGTTTGCGCTTATTTCACCATCGGAGCGGCAGGGGAAGGCCTTTCCCTGCCACTTCGAGCATTAGTGGTTTCCCCCTGCCCCCCCCCTCCTGTGCTTTT
The DNA here is from genome assembly GCA_029204185.1 of Lerista edwardsae. Classification (NCBI taxonomy): domain Eukaryota; kingdom Metazoa; phylum Chordata; class Lepidosauria; order Squamata; family Scincidae; genus Lerista; species Lerista edwardsae. The sequence goes on from JAJKFI010000076.1 coordinate 4,216,118, forward strand.
AAAAAAAGTGGAGCAGGATGGGGATGGTGGGGGAAAACTTCAGACAGTGGCTGCAATCACAGCCTCCGTCAGATCATCAGATCTTCCCTGCGCCTCTCCAGGGCTGCAGCAGGAGCCACCATGGAAAGTTTTTTAAAGGGGGGGGTGGTGGCCCGCCAGAAGCAATTGCAGTGACATCATTATATCACTGCAATTACTGGGTGAGGCACTATAGATCTTGGCTCCAGGGCAGGAAGAGACCCAGGGAGACCTTTGGGGCGTGCCTGTTAAAAAGACTGCTTTTTGTAAAGAAGGACACGCTTAACGCTGCTATTCAAAAGGGCTAGTAACTAGTCATTTGGTCCAAGATCACACAGTGTATTCAGCAAGTCCTAGTTCATCATGATTGTGGGATTGTAGCCTCTTTACTCCGAAGTAAACTCATCTTTACTCTTTACTCATCCTGTTTACTCCGAAGTAAATCCCATTGTGTTCAATGGAATCCACTCCCTAGTCAGGGTGTTTAGGGTTACAGCTTTAGTTTTCTGACAAGCCTGTTTTTAATTTACTAAAGTCATGTCCTTTTATGTGCATTTTAATTAGAGGGAGATTCTACTTTACTTGATGATCCTATTGATTAAAACTCCTTCTTTCACCATCAATAGCCATGGCTGCAGTTCTTAACAATCTAGGTCTCTCCTAGTGAGATACGTGCCTGTCATTTTATTTTGTACAATCTATTTCATCTAATCTTTTTTACATCACACTTAATCACCATGGTTTGTGAACATCAGTGTAAGGTACTCTCTAGGGGAGATAAAAATGAGAGCTATGTTCTTATGACCTTGACAAAGGCTTAAAATGAAGCTTCTGTTTTCAACCCATTTTCCAATGTTTCACTAAGCTCCTAGCTGTCTTAGTCTGTAGGTATTTTAAGGCCATAATCCTACTAGTGTTTAGCTTTACACAATGGGCTGGATCACAAGATGGGAACAGAACATAGAGAACACTCTACCCCAACACTGCCAACATCTGCCAAGCTATGAACAACAAAAATGGTGTACACATTGCTTTAAAGTCAATGACACATCTCCCACTGATTTGAAAATCTAAAGTACTAAAGTCATCAGCTTCCCAACATTCCCCAGGACCAATAAATGCAATGGTCACATAAGATGAGCTGCTCATGTTCATGTAGAACATGTTTTGGATTTTGGATAGAACCATGGCTATAAGAAGCCCTCCGCTGCCAATGTGGCTGATTGTGGCTGGAAATGCTGAAAGGCCACATGGCTCCTGACTGGGGAAACCCGGTGATGAAGCCATTGCCAGATGCAGATAAGCATAGGCTATGGTGAGTGGGAGGGATGAGAAGGAAGGTTGGAAGTGAGACTGGGAGAGCAAGGGCAGCAGGAGACAGGGGGCGCACTCCTAACCTGGAGTTAGTCCAGCACAGTTAGGCCAGCAAGGTTTGGCTGGTACAAGGGATGCCGTAATGTATGTTTGGACCACTCTTGGAGTCAGAGGCCAGCACACAGATGTGCACCATCTCCCCTGACTCCGAGAGTGGTCCAAACGAGCTTCATAATGGCTCTCGTGCTGGCCAAACTTTGCTGGCCTAACTGTGCCAGCCTAACTCCAGGTTAGGATTGTGCCCAGGGAGTTGCACATTTTAGTCTTAAGTGAGGTCAAGAGGCAAATGAGAAAAGGAGGTGGCTGCGTACAAATCAAACTCATTTGCGTCATCAATCTTCATGATACTGCATGGCAGACCATTGTAAAGACGGGATGGTGATAATATATAACACAACAACACTACCATTTTGCATTTCTTCCAGTGGTACCTGTGGATGTCTACTTGCATTGAACACATTGGATCCCTTCAACTAACATAAACCATCATAAGAATACTTTTTTTTTAAATGAGCACCATACCTCATGCATAGGAGTGTGCTTTTTTGGTGATTTTTTCCCAGCATTTCTTGATTAAAATAGCAAATTGTAGTGTTGTGTGTTTTTATTCTACATTCTCAATCCAAGTTCTCATTTTTATTAATTTTAAATGCCTTAAAAGTGTACTAGGTAGATGATACAGTGTCAGCAGATGCAGCCACAATATTATTTCTAATTGGAAAAGTAGCCTATTTTAATTTCTGGAAAAGATCTTAAACACCAAAATGTGGTGTTAGGTGTTTTTATTCAGCTATTTTAATTGCCAAAAGGCAGTTGTTAATGGCCGAAAAGTGGTTTTCAACAAGAAAAACAAACAAACCACCCCTACTCATGCACCTTGGAATGATAAAAAACAAGGGGAGAATAGTATTTCCTCTAAATGCCTCACAAGGCTTTGGCAACTACTGTTTCTAAGGCAGAGCTTGAAATGCAGCTGTCAATTTGCATCCACACTTAAACCCACAGAATCTAATGCTCATTCGCTTTCCAGTATTTTTATTTGACTTGTAACGCAGATGAATCCAATAGTAGAGGCCCTCTGCAGTCTTTCATAGAAATGTACATATTCTTCATTTGTAAAAAGAAAATTAATGTATGTAACAAGTACTTACATCAGATTCAATGGGGCTGAAATGATGTCATCTCTTCACTCTCACACAGATACAGACACACAGAATTGGGAAGCGTAAGAATCTCCAAAGGACATTATTTCACATCTCGGGCTATTTTCAGGTGGGCAGCAGTCTGATCCCTTTTTGGGTGTGTGTCAAAACTCCTGACAGTGTGCCTTAATAGTTTTAGCACCTTGTCAGCGTGCCATGAAATGAAAAAGCTTGAAAATCACGGATTGAGTATAATCTAGAAACACAATCCAGGAATGGGTTGTGTTGACAGGAACAAAGTTGATTCTGAGGTCACCAGGGAGGTTTTATCCTGCTTCCAAATTGGGACTCCAAGCAGATCCTTTTACCTTCTGCCATACTTGTGAATGCTTTCTACTCATTTGAGGACAAAACCTGCCCCTTTCCACAACACTGGAAGACCTAGATTTCCCTGTGAGGCATTGTGTAGCAATATCTATATGTCCTGCGGACACATCTATCTATCTATCTATCTATCTATCTATCTATCTATCTATCTATC
>JAJKFI010000076.1:4219202-4229485 GCA_029204185.1 Lerista edwardsae
ATCTATCTATCTATCTATCTATCTATCTATCTATCTATCTATCTATCTATCTATCTATCTATCTATCATAGCCAAACATTATAAGTACGGGTGTGTTGTTGCACTTTTACTTTTATTCATATACTGTATTTAACCTATCCACATGGTCTTGGTTTGAATTTCATTTATGGGATAGAAGTGCCATACCATCATGATCATCATCCTGTAAACCATTTTGTGAATCCTTTGCTGAAAAGCGATATATAAATACTGTTTTGATTGATTGATGGATTGATTGATGGATTGATGGATTGATACCATAAGTCTACCAAGCTGAAATAAAATGATTCAACCTACAGTCCTTTCAGCTTGAAAAACAATCCACTACTTCTGTGTTCAGTGCAACCAACCAACTGCAGAGGATCTGTCAATTCTGCCACTGCCAAAATGATAGCTTCAGAAGTGAACCTCCAGTCATAACTCCAATACCCTCCAATATTGTGTAATCCAATACACAATAGACTAGTGAAGATTTTTTGTATCCTTTTCCCTTTACGCCCTCTTTGGATTTCTCTGTACGTGGATTGCTAATGGAGCCTTTGCAACATGCCCACCTTTTTTCTGAAGCCATCCTGATGGTTCTGTTTTATCTGAGGCTGCATGACAGACACGTGCGCTTGTGAGTGTCAGTTCAGAAACAAAGCCAGCAGCAATCACTTTGGGGAACAGAGGGCGGGAGAAGGGGGTACATGAAAGGTAGCACTTGGCTTTGAAAATCCCAGTTTCCCTGGGATTTTAGAGAATAATTCAAAAGGGAAAAAAGAAGGAACTACAGAAGCGGTGCAGAAACAAAAACCAACCCTTGAGAATTTGGGGTTACTGTTTGGGAAGGACAGTAACAGTAAGTACTGTTTGGAAGCTCTGTGCAAATCAGCAGAGTGGCAGGGGCAGGGTGGGGCAGGGAGAGGGTTGGCAGGGCAGGAGGAGGGCATGGAGGGCTGGGAATTTGCCCTAGTAGCCCCATTGCTACTTGCTGTTAGTGGGTCTTCCCCCGGGGAAAGGGGATAAATGTCACCTTACTCAGAGGCGTTTCTACAGGGAGGGCAAAGCTCTAAGTGTTGCAAGAAGCCTTACCCTGTCATGTAAATCCCTCCTCTCCCTTGCTGCTGTAGCCAGTAAGCAACGCCAAGATGTTGCTTTTTCCCTGTGAGGATTGGCTAAAACGGTGCAGGAGAGGAGTGATTTCCACTTCTTGCAAAACTTAGAGCTTTGCCCTCCCTTAGATCTGCCTCTGACCTTACTTCAGGGAGACCTCCAGCAGCCTCTCTTCCCATGCAGTAAATGGCAGCTGTCTGGACAGCTTTCCAGTATTGCTGCATGGGAAGGAATTGGAATGATAGTCTGCTTTGGTTTTAATCTCACCTCTGCCAGGTATTCACTAGGTAGACTTAGGCAAACTATTCCCTCTGCACTTCAAGTCCAACATTTGGATAACAATACAGATGGAACCTTTTTTGAAGATGCAAAAAACCTGCATTAAATGAAACCATGCTATTTAAAAAGCATTTAGCCTTTTTAAAAAGCTTCTCTTACCATGGCGATGGGCTGCAGCCATTCTTCAGGGACTTAGAACAATTAGTATCCATTAGCTGAGAGATCTCTTCCCTTCGCCCTGGAGTAAGGCGAAAAATGCAAAACGGACGTGATTAATCACACTTCCCTGAATGAGGGAGGAGGTCTCATCTCAGAGCTAATGAGATTGGCTGCAGATCTCATTACTGCAGCTGAGTTGCAGTGGTAAGAAAATCTTTGTTGAAATGCTATTTTAAACCCTTAACAGTGTGTGCTTGTTTAACAAAGAGCCCTTCTCTTCAGTGGTCACGCTGAATCCAATCAGCGGATGGGAACCCCCCCCCCCCCATGAGAAGGCACCACCTGTACTTCCTTATCTTGCAGGATTGTTGCAAGGACTACATCAACATGTTATACATGAAAAGCTTTGCTAACTCAGAAGCAGCTTCGATGGGAATGGTGTAATTAGAGAGCCAATCTCTTACAGGCATGGATGGACTTCACACCTCCTTGTTTAAGCAGGAGCATTTTAGAACTACCACTGTCCATCCTTAGTTATGCTTTGAAGAAACAGGCTAGCAGGAATATCAATGTATTATTATACAGCGTTAGGAGCAGCTATATAGTTAAGGCACCTGACTGATTTAGCATTGTATTATAATGTCTGAAACATCCATTCATCATAAAATCAAGAAGCTTCATTCTATCACTGTGAAATCTAGCATAATGGATTTCCTGATCTAGTAAAATATTTAGTAAAATTTCAGATAATTATGATGGACATTTTCTGGGGTATAAAGATTTAAAATTGTTGCTTCGAGGTGTAAACATTTCACGTTTTCTGTTTTTGTACCCACCGAAAACACTCTTTAGGCGGCAATCTTATACACACTTTCCTAAGAGTAAGCGCCATTGAACACAATGGGACTTATTTTGGAGGAAATCTTCATAGAAATATGCTGCTTCCTTCCTGATACCCTGCAAGACATTTTGCAGATATCTTTGGGTGGGTTAGAATATGTCAGAAATTCAAGCGATAATGCTGCTACAAGGATTCAAGATTTTGATTTTTAAGTCATTTAACATAGTGTAAATTAGGCAATACAGTGCCTGGCTCTTCTTTTGTTCTTATGTACTCGCTTTGTGCATGCGTGTGCATGTGCATGCGTGTGTGTGTTGGAATTTTGGGTGCAATGCTTCCTGCAGGACTCTAGAGGGCAGTGTATTGTCCAGACACCTGAGACCCTTTACCTGCCCACTATGATCATTGCAGGGGATGGTGGTACTTAACTTAGTGCTATTTCTTTCTTGGCCCTTGTCCACGCTCTCTCTCTCTTTCTCTCTCTCTCTCTCTGTTCTCTATTGAAGCAGGAGGATGACAAATTGCCTCTTCCCTCACACTTCGATATAAGGACTACAGGTCTCTGTTCCCCAAGTAGTAAAAACATCTGATATGTAATCTTGGAAACTATGAGTAAAGTATTGTTTTCGAAAGCTTAACCAGTCTCTGATAGCAGCCTAGCTGGGTGGTGGATATTTCCATATAAAAGGTCTTCAGCTGATTGATCTGCTTCCTTCCCTCCATCCTGACTTTTCCAACAGTGAGAAGCAATTGCTGTGCATGTTTGCGCATTTGAGTACCTGTGAGAAAGCAAATTGAAGCAGTGATGGCCACTTGATTTGCAGTCACTGGCTTGACATGTTTCCTCCAGTGATCCACTCTGCATCTCTTTTGAAAACTCTGCCATGTTCACTTGATTCGCGGTGGGCAGCATTCCAAAATTGTTAAATGCTACAATCTCACAGATTTAGCCCAGAGAAATATGAGGATATCAACAATGGATAACTTAAGAATGAATTCCTAATAATAACACCGGCCTGCAAAATTGTGGGAAAGAAAGATGTTTTTTCAACATTTAAGGTGGATTAATAGGAATTTGGGGTGCTGAGTCCAAAAACTGCAGCAATTTTGCCCTATCACCTCAAGCTTTGGAGATATGACATAACCTAGTTAGGAAGTCCTAGACTAGGCTTCCTCACAAGGAAGCTGCTTGAACCATTCACTAATGAAGCTATGCCGTATCTCTGAAACTAGTGGCAATAAGGCAATTTTGCAATAAGGCAAAATGGACACCATTTTGTGTCTTAACTTTTTAAGATCTCTGTTCAGGCAAAGAAATTGGTGATGTGATGGCACCACCATACCATGTGGTTTTGGTGTAGTGCTGGTCTAAACTTGCCCTCTCGTTTTTGCTATTTAACATACAGATTGTAAAAATGAAGGAAGCATTTCTGAGATTTCACACTGTGTCAGAGATGTGCAGTTTGCAGAGGTAGGGGGCAGGGTGGCTGTCCTTCGGAATGTGTCTCCCGTGTGATGCATTTGTAGGGAACCTCAGCCTCATACTCATTAGAGGCCTTTCCCAGATGATTCCTTCCCGCATTCCAGCAGCTGACTGCCAATGCCACCTGTACTAGAGAAGCAGTAGAGAAAAAGGAAGAACTATTCTGCCTCCACCACTGCCAGCAAGCCCTGCTGAAATCTGAAAAGTCAGACAAAAAAAATGTCAGACAAAAAAGTCAGATCCTTCTTTCCTCCTCCACAAACTAAAATGGTTTGAACCACCAGCAGTTGTTCCATATTACCCAGAGAGGTGACTCATCTCAAGGAAGTATCTAGAGTTTGGGTGAAGGGTCAGTTTGTTAGATCAGGGGTCTCCAAACCCCAGCCTTGGGGCCAGATGTGACAGCTCAAGAGAGAGATCTTGGGGTGCTGGTGGACAATTCAATGAAGGTATCGACCCAGTGTGTGGCAGCAATTAAGAAGGCCAATTCCATGCTTGGGGTAATTAAAAAAGGGGTTGAAAATAAAACAGCCAATATTATCATGCCATTGTACAAATCAATGGTAAGGCCACACCTGGAATATTGTGTACAGTTCTGGTCGCCGCACCTCAAAAAGGACATAGTGGAGTTGGAAAAGGTGTAGAAGAGAGCAACGAAAATGATTGCGGGGCTGGGGCACCTCCCTTATGAAGAAAGACTGCAGCGTTTGGGGCTCTTCAGCCTAAAAAAAGGCACCTGAGGGGGGACATGATTGAGACATACAAAATAATGCATGGAAGGGATAGAGTCGGTAGAGGGATGTTCTTTTCCCTCTCTCAAAACACCAGAACCAGGGGGCATCCGCTAAAACTGAGGGTTGGGAGAGTTAAAACAGATAAAAGGAAGTACTTTTTTACCCAGCGGGTGGTTGATCTGTGGAACTCTTTGCCACAGGAGGTGGTGATGGCATCTGGTCTAGATGCGTTTAAGAGGGGATTGGACGGATTTCTGGAAGAAAAGTCCATCGTGGGCAATAGGCAATGATGGATTGTGCAACCTCCTTACATTAGTAGTAGGCTACTTCAGAGTACCAGGTGCAAGGGAGTGGCAACAGGATGCAAGCATCTTGTTGTCTCATGCCTCCCTGGGGCACCTGGTGGGGCCGCTGTGAGATACAGGAAGCTGGATTAGATTGGCCTGATCCAGCAGGGCTCTTCTTATGTTCTTATGTTCTTAGATGTGGCCCTTGGAGAGCCTTTATCTGATCCGTGACAAGCTTCTGGTCCCCTCTATGCCTCTGGCCCTCCTGACCTTGCTGGCATGGGCTGCAACCTTCAAGCTGTGCTCTGGTTTCTGTGGAGGCTGTTTGCGCACACAGCCCCACCAGCTCTCAGAAGGCCAAAAAGAGTAACTTCTTGTTTTTCCCAAAGACCTGGAAGCTTTCTTAGACAGCTTTCTGAGGGTTGGAGAGGCTTCCCCAGCCCTTAGAACATGCTCTGGGTGTTTCCTGTGATCAGCTGGTTCTGAGGTATTTACTCCAGCACATTTAAGTTAGCGGCTTGTTGGGTGGGAGAATGGGAGTCCATTAAAATGCCTGCTATATTTCTGTGGTGTATGTTGGTGCTTGGAGGAATCCTGGGACTTTTAGTTCATTCATTCATTCATTTACATTCTGTCTCTAATGTATTTATTTAAATTTTACATTTAGTTTTTTTGGGGGGTGGGTGGGGTGGGGGGGCTCAACACTGTGCCAGATATTTGATATGGCCCTCCAGCTAAAAAGTTTGGAGACCTCTGTGTTAGACTTTGGATTTCAAGGGAGTGCCTATAGGATTTCCCACCACCACCAGTAATACCAAGCAAGATTATTCCTGTGTCAAAACCCAGGAGCACAACTCAGTGTAGACCACACAAATCTAGATCGACTAATGTGGTCCACTATAAGGTAGTGTCATACGTTCCTCTAGGTGAGCCACGATGGCACACAGCTATCCCCAATATCCATGTGCAAATATGTGTGTAGAGGGATAAAGCACATGTGCCATCGCATTTTTTAGCATCTTTATGCAATCAGAGCTTCTCTTTCTATATATTCTGTATCTACAAAAAAAATAGGCTGACCGGGTAGGTGTGTCGGCATATGTGCAAGCATGCTTGTCATGACACTGTGCATTTCTCGGTATCCTGATGCCAGGGTCATTGATAATTGATAATGTGCAGTCATATATCTTTGCGATGCAGCGAGCTGGCTCACGAGTTGAAATTTGATGAGCTGAAACCAGATGGATCTTTATAGCTCGGGGACCTTCTAAAATCCTGCGCTGTTGTGTGCACTCTCCAGGGACGTGAATCCCTGCTGTGTTGCTCCACTTTCTTCCGCTGACATTAAGTCCCATCAAAGGCAGGAATTGCATTAGTGTAAAACTCAAAACTATTTCAGTGGCAGTGGGGGACACGTTGGAGAAGCAGAGATCCTTCCCCTTTGTCCCTGCAGCCCTGGCTGAAGAATCGGAGATGGCAAGGTAAACAATGCACATATAATTAACCCACTGGCTCTTCATCTTCAGGGAACTTGGATTGACAGCAACAAGAAGATATGCAATTGTAAGCTTATTTACTACATTTGTCAACCATCTGGGATACCAGGCCCCTGAAGTACAGGAGCTGTCAGATTTAATTCTAGTTAACCCTGTGGTAGCAATAGAGTTTGTTTTAATTTCTTTGATCAGGCAGGCAATTGAGTAACATCCATCTTGGACAAACTGCACAGACTGATGCATTGTTTTTCTTGTACAAGCAGGCTGCTGTAGCGTCTGGTTATTGACAGACGCATCCAATATCCAATTGGATTCCTCTTGGAGGCCAAGGGAAGGCTCACCTTCAGCTAAAGTCATAGCCTTGAAAGGAAGGTGCAGTGACTGCAGTCTGGTGTACTCCATTTGTGTGTTCTTTTTCCAAATTATTATTGTTGTTGTTGTTACTATTGTTGTTGTTACAAATGACAAACATTGTGGTCCACTGGTGTATATTAAATGCTCAGTGCCAGAGTGATACTTAAGATGTCTTAACAGCCCAATCCGGAGCCGCCCAGCACACCCAGCTGCAGTGGATCCAAAATGGCGACTGCTGGACCCTGTGGGTGTCAGGATACTGCCAGAGGTCTCCTTGGGAGAAGGGAGAGTTTGCTCCCTTGCCCCAGGGACACTGCAGCCGGCAGCAATGGGTCTCCTCGGCTCTGCGCCCATGTTTGAACAAGCGCAGAGTTGAGGAGGCCTTTATCATGCCGTCTGGCTCGGGAGAGGGTTCAGGATACAGTGGCAGAGGCTGCCACCCCTCCACCCCCTTCGCGGCCCAATCTTCCCTTCCCCTCACCCAGTTCCTCCTTCTCCCCACCTCATCCTGGGCCCAAATAGCCTTACTGCTGGCCGGTGCTGCTGGAGTGCCTGCTGGCTTCCTGCTTGGGGCTGAGGCCCAACACTGGCCCAGAGCTGGTGCTACCTTTAAGTAGTAGGGGTGTGGTTTTTTTTGGGGGGGGGGTCTATTCCCTACTGCTTCCTTCTTGCTGTCAGCAAGTGTTCATAGGATTGGAGAGCTATTTGACGTGGCTTGGTTAGCAGTAAGCCAGAGTGGGTGGCAGTCAGATACAGGGGGTGGACATCCCTCCAACTTGCTGCTCAACATGAACATTTTAGCGGGCTTCATGCATGAGCCAGCCTTGCATGGACTGCTGAAGGACTTTGGAAGCAGTGATTATGAGCCCAAACCTGAGCTCCTGTAGGAGCAGAAGTGCCAAAATGATGACCACTGCTTCCCATGGGAGCCACAGCAGCCACTGGGGTCTCCTTGGGGGACAGAGCCCAACACATGGATCAGGATGTGGTGGTGAGTGCTGGTGCCAGTCTCATCCCTTGGGCAGCTTCTCTCCGGCCCGCATACCTGTTCCTCCTATTCAGACATGTCATGTAGCGGGTACACTGGAGTACGCGAGTACCTGTTCCTAGGATTAGGGCTGGCCCCGCCCATTCGCCCGCCCACTCGTCGACTCTGTCAGCGCTCCGCCCCGCCCCCTGCAATGTTTGAATTGCCTGCACATTTGAGTTGCCTGCACGTTCTCAGAGCCAGGCAGGCAGGCAGGCAGGCAGGCAGGCAGCGGAGCGAGGGAGACCGACGGCAGCAGCAGCATGAGCAGGTAGGCTGCCTGGGGCTCCCTCCTGAGGTTCCTGGGTGAGGGAATCAGCAGCCTGCGCGGCAGCCCCGGGGAAGGACCGGGACTCCCGGGCCGCTGCACGGCCAACCGAGGAGGCATGGCGTTCCAGCTATGACCTCACTTCTGGTGGGCGGGTCCTGACACAAGTGCCAATCAAAAGTGAGTACCTGTTGCTAAATCATTTAGATGCCATTACTGCTTCTATTCCCATCTCCCCCCGCCCCAAAGGGTTTAACCAGTGGCCAACACTGTTGAGCGCCAGCTATTCATACTGCACACATTGAGGCTGGACACTAACTAACACCAGTCCAGTGGTGCTTGCTCGTGAGTAGTGCTTGCTCGGGTGGTGTACCGAATGTGTTTTAGACATTTTAACACATTTTTTTAAAACATTTTTTTTTAGAATGTTTGTGACATTTTTACCAGTATCACACATGTACCACCAGGGATATGGGCCTTAGGATATTGCCTAAGTGCCCTATCTTATGCACATCTACTTAGAAGTAAGTCCCATTATATGCAATTGGGTTCCCTGGAAGTGTGGATAATATTGCAGCCCAAAATATATTGTGCTGAGCTTAAATTGGAGGCACAGAGGAAGCAACCAAGAAGTTAAGCTAATCATCAAGGTGGCCCTTTCTGTGGTCTATGATTCAACATGGGCAAAGGCAAATAGACTAAAGCAGTGGTAGTCACACTTTATAGATCAGCACCCACTTTTTAGAATGGCACTAGTGCCGGGACCCATCAGAAGTGATGTCATTAACCTGGAAGCGATGTTGTGGCAGGAAGTGACATCATCAAGGAATGATGTGCAGGAAGTGCTGTCATTGTAACGTAATAAAATGATACTCCTGAAATGCAAATTGGCATTCTTGGACTGCAGCAGTTGTACAACCATGAAACATTCCTGACAGAAAGCAAGATGAGGACAAAATATTATGTAAAAGCATTGAACTAAAAACAAAATTTAAAAAACCCTCACTTGAAAATTCAAACTGTTAACACTCACAAAAGAAATATAGCAAGAGTAAGGTCTTCAGTTTCTAAGATGGCTGTCCCAACTTTCTGCAACCCACCGTACATCAGGTCATGATCCACCAAGTGGGTCCCAGCCCATAATTTGAATAAGAACATAAGAAGAGCCCTGCTGGATCAGGCCGAAGGCCCATCAAGTCCACCTTCCTGTATCTCACAGTGGCCCACCTGGTGCCTAAGGGAGCTCAGTAGACAATAAGATGCTTCCATCCTGTTGTCACTCCCTTGCACCTGGCATTCTGAAATAGCCTACTATTAATGTACCACCCATCATAGCATATAGCCCACTTGGACTTTTCCTGCAGAAATCTGTGGTGGCCAAGTTTGTGGATGACACAAAACTTTTCCGGGTGGTGAAAACCGGAAGGGATTGTGAAGAGCTCCAGAGGGATCTCTCCAGGTTGAGGGAAATCTGTCCAGTCCCCTTTTAAAGGCATCTAGGCCAGATGTCATCACCACCTCCTGTGGCAAAGAGTTCCACAGATTAACTACCCACTGGGTAAAAATGTATTTCCTTTTATCTGTTTTAACTCTCCCAATGCTCAATTTCAGTGGATGTTCCCTGGTTCTGGTATTGTTGTTGTTGTTTAGTCGCTAAGTCGTGTCCGACTCTTCGCGACCCTATGGACCACAGCACGCCAGGCCTCCCTGTCCTCCACTAGCTTCCTGAGTTCACCCAATTTCATGTTCATTGCTTCGGTGACACTATCTAACCATCTCATCCTCTGCCGCCCCCTTCTCCTTTTGCCTTCAATCTTTCCCAGCACGAGGGTCTTTTCTAAAGAGTCCTCTCTTCTCATGAGGTGGCCAAAGTACTTGAGCTTCAGCTTCAGGATTTGTCCTTCCAGGGAGCAATCAGGCTTGACTTCCTGGAGGATTGACCGATTGGATCTCCTTGCAGTCCAGGGGACTCTCAAGAGTCTTCTCCAACACCATAATTCAAAAGCATCTATTCTTCGGCGCTCTACCTTTCTTATGGTCCAGCTCTCACAGCCATACATTGCTACTGGGAAAACCATCGCTTTGACTATGCAAACCTTTGTTAGCAGGGTGATGTCTTGGCTTTTGATTAAGTTGTCTAGGTTTGCCATAGCTTTTCTCCCAAGAAGTAAACATCTTTTAATTTCATGGCTGCAGTCACCATCTGCGGTGATCTTGGAGC
>JAJKFI010000076.1:4229885-4241163 GCA_029204185.1 Lerista edwardsae
TTCCTCATGATGTACTCTGCATATAAGTTAAATAAGCAGGGTGACAGTATACAGCCTTGTTGTTCTCCTTTCCCAATTTGAAACAAGTCGGTTGTTCCATGTCCAGTTCTAACTGTTGCTTCCTGACCCGCATACAGGTTTCTCAGAAGGCAGATCAGGTGGTCTGGTACTCCCATCTCTTCAAGAACTTGCCACAGTTTGTTGTGATCCACACAATCAAAGGCTTTAGCATAGTCAATGAAGCAGAGGTAGATGTTTTTCTGGAACTCTCTGGCTTTCTCCATGATCCAGCGAATGTTGGTAATTTGATCTCTAGTTCCTCTGCCTCTCCGGAAACCAGTTTGTACATCTGGTAGTTCTCGATTCACATACTGCTGAAGCCTAGCTTCTGGATTTTGAGCATCACCTTGCTAGCATGTGAAACAGTGCAATGGTGCGGTAGTTCGAGCAATCTTTGGCATTGCCCTTCTTTGGGATTGGAATGTAAACTGATCTTTTCCAGTCTTGTGGCCACTGTTGGGTTTTCCAAATTTGCTGGCATAAGGAATGCAGCACTTTGACAGCATCATCTTTTAAGATTTTGAGTAATTCCGCTGGAATGCTGTCAGCTCCACTAGCTTTGTTGTTAGTGATGCTTTCTAAAGCCCACTTGACTTCACACTCCAGGATGTCAGGTTCGGGCTCAGTGACTGCACCATTGTGGTTATCAGGAACATTTAGATCAGCCTTATAGAGTTCCTCTGTGTATTCTTGCCAACTCTTCTTAATCTCATCTGCTTCTGTTAGGTCCTTGCCATTCTTGTCCTTTATTGTGCCAACCTTTGCACGGAATTGTCCTTTGACATCTCCAATTTTCTTGAAAAGATCTCTAGTCTTTCCCATTCTATTATTTTCCTCTATTTCTTTGCATTGCTCATTTAGGAAGGCCTTCCTATCTCTCCTTGCTGTTCTCTGGAAATCTGCATTCAGTTGGGTATATCTTTCCCTTTCTCCCTTGCTTTTGGTTTCCCTTCTTTCCTCAGCTATTTGTAAAGCCTCGTCAGACAGCCACTTTGCCTTCTTGCATTTCTTTCTCTTTGGGATGGTTTTAGTTGCTGCCTCCTGAACAATGTTACAGACCTCCGTCCAAAGTTCTTCAGGCACTCTGTCTACCAAATCTAAGGCCCTAAATCTATTTGTCACCTCCACTGTATATTCGTATGGGATCTGATTTAGGTCATACGTGGAGGGCCTAGTGGTTTTCCCTACTTTTTTCAGTTTAAGCCTGAATTTTGCAATAAGAAGCTCATGATCTGAGCCACAGTCAGCTCCAGGTGTTGTTTTGACTGCCTGTATAGAACTTCTCCATCTTTGGCTGTAAAGAATGTAATCAATCTGATTTCGATGTAGACCATCTGGTGAAGTCCATGTGTACAGTCACCGTTTGTGTTGCTGGAAAAGCGTGTTTGCTATGACTAATGTATTCTCCTGACAAAACTCTATCAGTCTTTGCCCTGCTTCATTTTGTACTCCAAGACCAAACTTGCCTGTTCCTCCTATTACCTCTTGACTGCCTACTTTAGCATTCCAATCCCCTATGATGAGAAGGATATCTTTTTTGGGTGTTAATTCTAGAAGCTATTCTAGGTCTTCATAGAAACGGTCAACTTCTTCCTCTTCAGCACCAGTGGTTGGGGTGTAGACTTGGATTACTGTGATGTTGAAAGGTTTGCCTTGGATCCGAATTGAAATCATTCTATCATTTTTGAGGTTATACCCCAGTATTGTTGTTCTCACTCTCTTGTTCACTATGAAGGCTACTCCATTTCTTCTAATTGAAGAAATAATAATAATTCTTTCTGGTATTGTAAGAGAGGGAAAAGAACATCCCTCTATCGACTCTATCCCTCCTGTGCATAATTTTGTAAATTATGTCCCCCCGCAGGCGCCTTTTTTTCCAGACTGAAGAGCCCCAAACGCTGCAGTCTTTCTTCATAAGACTGGATTCTTTACTTGTGATGTGAGCCTGACTTCCTCCTGCTTTCACAATTTGCATTCTCCAAGAAGCATTGACTGTGAAAGAAACCTAGAGATTTAATGTTGCCATTGTGGAGGAATTTATCTACCAGGAGAGTCACGAAAATTGTATAGAAATCCACACAAGCTGTGCGCCTCTCTCTCTAGTGTGTGAATGCAGATGAGCATCATATCTGCAGATATTTGAATACGAATCCCTTTGGGCAGCCTGTCTGGAGTAAACTACACTTCCTGCATTCCTTGGAGTTTCTGAATATGAAAGGGAGATCATGCTGAGGTGTGTGTTTTTCTTCCAGAACAAAGACTTACGGAGACAATTCTGGCCCAAAGTGAAGGGCACAAAGTAGCTGGAGAGAGCCTGCTCACAAAGACTCTTGTGTAGGAAGCAGTACCAGGCTTGCATGATCGGTCCTGCAACAATATCAAAGGCTCTGTGCTGGAAAGCATGGTAGTGAATAGAAAGAATTCCATACAAAGTGATTGCATTTGTCGCTCTTGACTCAGGCCAATGGACTCCAGAGACAGCAAAGCATTATGTGGTGTCATGTTAAACTTCTTGTCTCCTTCGGTTTCTTATATGGTTTTCCTTAGTTTGTGCAGAAAGTGCTGGATCAAACGGAAAGCTCAGCTCTCAATTTCATGCATTGGTCCTCTACCTTTTAGAAGGCTAGGCATGCACGTGTGGAGGGAATGTTCCATGGTCCAGCAGGATCAAAGGAAACACAATAATCCCCAATGGTGACGCCTGAGACTGGAGTCAAAAGGGGTGCCAAAGCCAGCAGAGCACTGAACAAGCCCTGTGGGCAGGGCCGGCCTTAGGAGCTGGGGTCCCAGTTTGTAATTATTTGATGTCTCTGAATATAATACATAGCACCACATATAATTAGGCTGTATTATTTGTTGAAATAAATGACTATAAAGAATTGTTGTTCTTTTGTTTGAGGTTGGGGGTTGACACGCCTGCAGAGTCAAGTTAAGCATTTTCTGAAATGTTGCTACTCGGAGCCCCAAAGGTTCTAGCCCCATCACTGTCCCCATCACCCCATTGACTGAGATCTTTCAAACATGAGATACCTGGGAGTATGTGCTTGAGGTCTGCGCTATAGCCCTTCTGAAAAAAGCCCTTGGCCCTTGGAAGGTTGCAGGACTCTGGGATTCTATTTTGATCAGAAGATAGCATTTTGGCTGTGTCTGTAAAGAGGTGAGGAGTATGGCTGGTTGCTGAAATCACAAATGGGGTTGAGAATTGAGCAATGCCTGTTGGCCCCTGATTGCATTTTGCTCCTCCCGGCAAATACGTTGTTTGAACTTGTTATATGAACTTTTGGATGACTTCAATAGTTTGCAGGTTTCGGGGGGGAGGGGGCTTAGTTTGGCATGGCTGGTCGCACTTCCCTGAGCGGGGAAGAAGCGGCCAAACCTTTGCCTTTTCTCTGGATCCCCCAAAGGGGGTAACCAGCCCGAGTTTCCAGGAGAGGAAACTTGGGGCAGGGGTGTTATGCCAGTCTACTTCTGGAAGTGGCCAATCCAGGAGGAACGCTGGTAGCCTGAAGCAGTAAGGCAAAGGAATCCTGTGCCATTTTGGAGTGCAGGGCAGTGCTGACTGCCTCGGGAGGAAAAGATCATGAAAGACGGTGATAATGTTTTCATCTGGAAAGCAATCTCTGCTAACCCTCGAGCAGAGACAAGACAAAGGGCTGGAGGAGAAAGAAGAAGTAACGGTGAGAAGTAAACTCATTTATGTTAATGAAGATAAACATCGGAGTGATCAGTAAGGAGAAGGCACAAACTGCACCTAATGAAAGGAGGTGGCCACCGTAAAGTTCCAGTGGGGCCAAAGAAAGGTCTAAAATTTACCAGACTCCCTACTGGGGTGCATAAAGATACGTTTGATTTACTTTATGGAAGTGTATGGAAGTCATTTGGACTTAATCTGATGTGTATTGCCTGCGGGAAACAAGAAGGGGAAACACCAAGTTCTCTTCAAAATGGAAGCCGAGCAGAATTGGGAGTGGAAAGAGGAAACATCATTTGAATTTAACTTTGTAACTGATTTATATTAGACTGTAAACTTCTCTAATTTATCAAGATTTATACTTCCAACAGATGAACATTGTGATAAGTACGAGTAAATGTTAAGCTATTTTTTAAAGAATTGTAGTTCGGGGAAAATAATCAGAAGACATGTCTGTTTATATAAACAACTTAGGAAATGACAACGAACAACAAGATCATAGAAGACGCTGAAAATGCTTTTATTTGTGAAGAAATTTTTGTTGCAGAACTTATACTTAGTTTATAGAAGTATATGGAATTTATCTGGATTTAATTTACTGGCTCTTATTTGTGGGAAACAAGAAGGGAAAACAATACATTAAGTTGGAGGCGGCGGAAATGGGGGTTGGAAAGGGAGACGTTACTCAGCTCTAATTTTGTAATCGATCTGTATTAGATGTAAACTGTCTTATCTCACCAAGATTATGTTGCTGACAGATTAATATTGTGTTAAGTACGAGTTAAGGTTAAGTTTACTTTTAAAGAATTGCAGTTTAACAAAATTATCTTGAGGACACGTTAGTGAGACATAAACATTTCAGGAAAGGATGATGAACACGAGAAGAGAAATAAGAGAAAGGGAATATAATGCCTGGATGAAACTTTGGGAAATAGAGTACTGCAATAGAATATTGAAATTTAATAGAATGTTTAAGAAATTTATCTAAATTACTCTATTTTAGTTTTAATCAGTAAATGAACTTGGTGGTCTTGTAACAGAAATAATTAAACTAAAAAGGGATAGACAAATTTCTCTTCCCCTTTGGTGAAAGTGAATTATATATTTGACTTAAGAGAAGGGAATGTATACTGTAAGAGAATTAAGCATTACCTACTCTGATAGATACGAGAGTAAAGATTTAACACCAGAGAAAAGTGTGTAATAACAAAGTTAAATTTAATTTAAACTCTAAAGATTTATGCATTGAATGGAACAATGGTGTTAACTGATTTACTAAACCATAAAACTGTTCAAAGACGTTAATTTTGACAAGAAATATATAAAATATAATGAAACTACCAGATTATATGCTATAATCTCTCCACCTTTCTTTTTTCTCTTTTTTCTACCTCTCTTCTTTCTTTTATTCTCTATTGGTTTGTATTAATTATTTGCTTAATTTTTGCTTTTTAATCAAATGGCATTGTAACATTCTAATTTTTTATGATCTGTTCATATACATAAGAAAAAGATTTATGGGAAGATACGGTAAAAAGAGTTGAAAGAGAAGAAGTCATGAGAAAAAGAAGATAATGATGATGTAATCATTTAATGATTAAACTTTTTAAATCATTAAACTATATAAAATGCAGATTAAGAATATATGAACAGATAATGAAAGAAGAAGTTACTATTAGAGTTAAATAGAGGCAAATGTACTCAATTATTAATGGACATAAGATTAGATATGATGCATGAGGTTGTAGTTTTAGCGATTATTATTTTTTTAGATGATATATACTGTAGTAAATATTCTTGTTAGTAATATATTGATGTAACCCTCCATTTATACCTATTGTTTAATCCTTTGTCTTTCCCTATTCTATGTATAACTATCTATCCTTTACCTATATCTGTATAGTAGAAATTAAAATTATTTACCAAAAAAAAAAAAAAAAGTAGTTTGCAGGTTTCAAATGAAGTACCGGATTGTCCTCCCTCCTTGATGAGTATATATCCATCCCCCCGTTTCAGGATACGGTTCAATTCTATGAGAGTTTCTTTTTTTTCTTTTTTTAATCCTTTTCCATTAAATTTACACAACCTGTCTTGCTTATATCTATAAAGTGAGTTCTTGTGAGGAGTTCTTTTTTTGATCTAGGAGATCAATTCTTGAAAAGTATGGCTTGCTGCTTGGTTGCTTGCAGACTTATCCAAAAGATGTTGAATGAGCAAGTCTGGGCCCTGTTAAAAGGAGGTCTCTTTTGCCTTGGGAACAACTGCAAGCAGCTTTTTTGAAATATATTCCAAAGATTTCCTTGGAGAGAGAGAGAGAGAACCTAAAGTCCATTGGATGTACAGCTTTTCCCAGTATATTGTAAAGTTTTACTAAAACTTCTCAGCAAAGTACTTGCTTTGTATATGAAAAAGTGAAAGGAAATCTGCAACATAGTTACTCCTGGTTGATGAGATAATCTTCTCATTAGGTTGAATCAAAAAATTGGTCCCATAATCCATCAGTGTCTCCTCAGAAGTCCTAGCAGATCACTTCCTGATTGTCAAATGATCACAATGTAACTGTTTCTGATCTAATCTCCTGTCCCTGAAGTACCTTATGGACATAGCCAAAAGCATACCTGATTGGGGGGTTCAGGGGTCCAAGGCACCATGGTGGTCGGCCCCACAAGCGGTCACCACTGTCCACCCTCCAGGGCTCTGCCAAAGGCCAGACAAGCCACGCATGACATCTATAGGGCCTCCAAAAGTGTTCTGAAGCTTTCAGGAGACCTTTCAACAGTTCTTCCAGTTTTCCAAGGAAGAACTGGACCTATGGACATTGGAAGCCCCATGGACATTGTTCAATGCTCTGGAGGTTCCAGGTAAGTGGGGTGTGTGGCAGTCTTGGTGGGGTGGCAGTGGGGTCTCTAGGCATCAGCATCAATCTCCAGGTGACTGAAAGCAATCCTGGAGACTTTAATAGGCCCTCCCTGGCTTCATGACAATCAAGAAAATAACCTGGAATAGCTTCAGTCAAGTTGGCAGTCCTAATTTCACAACGTATCTCACCTGCAGCAGGGAGTAAGAGCGGTTTTCTGTGCCAGAAGAAATTTTTTCCCCTTGCTTTTTGGTGTATTCATGTTAGCTGGTGCTGCCTCTTTCAAGTTTTTACAAGTATTAGAAGTATGTGATGGGGGAAGATCCCTTCCTCACTTAGAGCGCAATCCTAAATGAGTTAGGATGGCATAAACTAAGCCAACAAAGTTTGACCGGCACAAGGGCCACTGTAAAGCGTGTTTGGACACTCTCAGAGTCAGGGAGGATGGTGCTTGTCTGTGTGCTGGCCTCTCTGACTCGGAGAGGGGTCCAAACATACTTTACGGTGGCCCTTGTGCTAGCCAAACGTGCTGGTTTAGCTTATGCTGTCCTACCTCAGTTTAGGATTGCACTCTTAGTGCTTTTAGAGCAATCCCAAATCCCAGTTTCAGATTCCTACTGTTGCGCAGGAGCAGGGTGACCAACTTAACTACAATGACCAGCTACTTATAATCATGGTATAGAAGAGGGAATTTGGGCAGGTGCACCTCAACATGGAAGAAACTTTGAAGAGTTTAAAAAATGGCACCTGTCCAAATTCTCTCTTCTATGTAACACCAATACTAGTGCCAGGTTGCTGGCTCAAAGTCTTGCTCTGAACTTCCCAAGGCACTTGACAGCCCATCTGGCACTCCAACTTCCACCATGGCAGAGGGCTCAGGATGGGCAACACAGATCATCTTAAATCTGTGAACCTTACTGTGAATTTTGCTCTCACCCCACTGAAATAATGTTATCCTTCCCCCCCCATCCCCCTCCAATTCTGACATGGCCAAATTGCCCAACGGCAGCATACATCTTTCCATTGATCTGGAGAAGGCATTCCTGGGCCCACTCTGGGCTTCCTCCCACCTTTGGTTGAACCCAATGGTTGCAAGGGCTATCCTATTGCCAGGGACTATGTTGCCTGATCTTGTGATAAATGCGCTCGGTATAGCAACACAGTTTAGGATCAAATTCTTAGTTGATCCAAATAATTAGGACTTCCATTTAGGTGTTCCTTCATGTCATATATAGCTTCCCCTCCAAGCAGTGATTACTACAATTATTATATGTAATCTGCATGTCCCATGTAAGCTGCTTATAGCAGAAACAGTCAGTTTTACAGTTTGGAAAGCCACAACCCCAGGAAGCCATATTCATTATTTTACAACCACCGTCCCAATTGACACATTATTGTATCAATGGCTGACTCTGCCACTTAAATAGATAATCACTGCCATCTAGCCAGTTGCCAGTTCATTATTGATTGCATCCATTT
Source organism: Lerista edwardsae (assembly GCA_029204185.1). Taxonomy (NCBI): domain Eukaryota; kingdom Metazoa; phylum Chordata; class Lepidosauria; order Squamata; family Scincidae; genus Lerista; species Lerista edwardsae. The sequence continues at coordinate 4,237,973 of JAJKFI010000076.1, forward strand.
TAATGTTAATAATTTAATTGTCAATATTAACTTTTTTCAAATTATTATTTAATATTAATGTCCCTTACACCAAAACTGTACTCCCCTCCCCCCAAAGCACCTGCAGCCAGGCAAAAGAAATAGTGAGGAGTGTTGGAACGCACCTTCTCCCTTGCTCTCTGCCTCGCTCTTGCTCTCCTGGGAAAATACTCTAGTTTAAAACTTAGAAGATTTGAATTGTATTACACTGGTTGTAGAAACTGCAATCAAGCAATTAAACATTAAATCATCAATGAGGCTTCCTGCATTTCTATGTAGATGAAGCCTGAGGTATCAAAAAGCCGAAGCAAATGGATAATGAGAGTATAATTAGACAATTAGAAGAATTGGCTGAAATTAAATACGCAACCCAACTTGCCTCAAAATCCAGCATAGTGGATTAAACCAGTGGTTGGCTGTTTTCTTCAATTCGCTACCAATTATCCAGCCCTGAAAATGGATAGATACCCTCAAAATCAGCATCTAACAGGCAGAATGGGCAGTGGAGGTCACATTTGGTGACGTGAGGAACCAAGTTCTTCAACTCTTGGGTTCAACTATGGTGCTCTGGGTAGTATTGGGTCATAAGAACATAAGACGAGCCCTGCTGGTTCAGGCCAAGGGCCCATCTAGTCCAGCTTTCTGTATCTCACAGTGGCCCAGCAGATGCCTGAGGGAGCATACAAGCAGGCGCGCACGAAGGCCCAAGCGTGCCCCATGGCTGGCGCTGAAACTGCGCCCCCCACGTCACCCCACCCCGCGCGTCACTCAGACACGCCTCCCTTAGCCTGGAACACTCCATTTCCGAGCTAAGGGAAGCGGGGGCAGGCGGGAGGGCCAAAAACCACGCGGTTCCACACGCGATGGCGCCCCACCATTGCCCAGCGCCCCATGGCTCGCACCATGGCCACAGGTAAGATACGCGCCTGCATACAAGACAACCAGATACTTGTATCTCACTGCCACTCCCCTGCATCTGGCATTCTGAGGTAGCCTGTTACCCTTGCACCACCCCCAAGGAAGACACCAGACTGAGGTTGGGGTTTAACTTTATTAAACACAAGTGTAAATCATGAAACCTACTGAACACCCACCTCTCCCTTCATCTCTAACTTGTAGTAGCTGAAGCAGGTGCTATAGGGGATGCATTTCCTTCAACATAGGAAGTGAGCAACTCTGAAAATCATCTCGAAACAATTTCAGGGGAATGTGAAGGTGATGAAGGGCTGCAGGGCACAACATTGGATGCTGCCTTTTAGGGAGTCTAACTGTTGGTCCATAGCTTAGCAGAAGCTCTCCAGATTCTTGGGACAGTTCTTTTCTAGTTCTACCTAGAGTAGTACAGTGTTTGAACCTGGGACTGCCTGCCTGCAAACTACAGCCCCATTCATCGTCTTCATTATAAGACAATTTCATTTGCTCTTATTCTTTTAGTTATGTGCATTTCTGGCCTGTCTTCTTGCTGCTGGTAGAATGTGGCATAAAGCAGAAAAAACACATTGCATAAAACATTAACGTATTACGGTTTGGCTAATATTGTGTCACAGAATGATGATTTATGCAGTGCGCTATTAACAATGAAGTACTCTGCTAACATTGATCTAACAAGCCTCATACTCAGGAAGGCAAATATCATCAGCCACATTCGGGTGAACCCCATGCAAAGCTCAGTGACTTTGTGATTCGTGACTGGCTTCAGAAGCATTCCAATAGGTGTCAGCCAAGTGCTGTTGAAGTGGGCTGTCAGGAGCGAAATTCATATTTTCACTTCCTTGAAGAGCTACAGAGGAATTGGTCGCAATGGAAATTCCAGGCTCTGGGATGGAAAAGGCTATGGGGCTTAAGCAGAAGTAGTGAAACAGGGAACAATCGGTCAGCCAAAATGATCTAGGGAAAGCTACTGAGAGGCAATTCTGAAATTAACAGCCTGCATGCTAACTGTTATTAGGAATATTCGTGATAATTGATAATATTTTTATACTGAAGTTGGAATATTATTGAATAGTCACACAAACATTGGATGCAGAGGCAGATCTCAGGGAGGGCAAAGCTCTAAGTTTTGCAAGAAGCCTTACCTTGCAGTGGAAATCACTCCTCTCCTGCACTGTTTTAGCCAATCCTCACAGGGAAAAGGAACATCTTGGCGTTGCTTACTGGCTACAGCAGCAAGGGAGTGGCGGGATTTACATGACAGGGTAAGTCTTCTTGCAACACTTAGAGCTTTGCCCTCCCTGTAGATCCACCCAGTGGTGTCATTCAAATGATTTAGGAACAGGAACTCACTTTTGATTGGCACTTGTCGGGAACCCGAAACTAGCCACGGAGCCCGTTAGGATCCGGAAACCCGTTCTGGTCCGTTCCCCCTGAATGACATCACTGGATCCGCCTCTGATTGGATGTATCCAGGATCTTTACAGTTTGAGCACCCTGAGACTTTCTGAGAGCGCAATCCTAACCTGGAATTAGGTACAGCTAGGCCAGCTGGCAGAAGGGCCACCGTGTCTTTGGACTGCTCTCAGAGTCAGGGAGGATGGTGCATGTCCAAAGAGTGGTGCAAACATACTTTACAGTGGCCCCTGTACTGGCCAACCTTTACTGGCCTAACCTAATTGCAGGTTAGGATTGTGCCCTGTATGTCTTTTGTGTCATATTCTTTTGCATCTTCTTCTTGAAAGCAATGGGCCATCCTTCTTTCATGGTGTGTTCCAGATAGGGGTGCTGGTCTGCTGTGCCAGCAGCAAGACTTATCTATTCCAATTTAATTTGTGCTGGTAGCAATCTGGAACTCCTCAAGATCTTTTCCACTCAGTGGAGTACGAAAGGAAAACAACACAAACTAATCTGCCTGAGATATTTTAGAAAGTTGCCTGTCACCGCTGAGAACATCTGACTGGAAATCTGGTGCATGTCCCAGCAGGAGAATTTGAACAGGCACATCTGCAGTCCTTGGAGATAACGGCAGTCATTTGGTTAAGTGCTTCTTTCCTGATGATTTTGTGGCTATATTGATATGAGTAAGTGATGCTTGCCACATATAGCAAAATAGTCTTACCCATATTTCAGATGAGCTTACTGCCCATAAAGTATAATTATATGCCCCCCTTTGAGGAATGATTTATTCTCTCTCTCTCTCTCTCTCTCTCTCTCTCTCTCTCTCTCTCTCTCTCTCTCTC
>JAJKFI010000076.1:4241173-4254471 GCA_029204185.1 Lerista edwardsae
CTCTCTCTCTCTCTCTCTCTCTCTCTCTCTCTCTCTCTCTCTCTCTCAGAGGGGGGAAGGATATAAAATATTTTATTTTATAACATAGATATGATATATACATGTGGAGTATTCCTTTTCTGGACTAATTACATAAAGACTATGGGAAATGCTTCCTCTTGCTTTTTTCACAGTTACCCATATAGTTGGCCTCTTTGACATTTTTCAACAATGCCTGTACAGGTACACACCACAGAGCATAAAATGCACTGTATGTGGGAATGAGCACAAGACCTAGTTTCATGCTACAGAAAATCAACAAAAAAAGTCTGGATTTTGGATGTCCGGATAAATTATAATCTGCTTGTATTTCCAAAGCGACTAACAGGGTGATCAAAACTTCCTGGAGTATTATATGTGACAGAGATTCAGGGTACAATCCTAACCTGGATTAGTCGGGCACAGTTAGGCCAGCAAAGGTTGGCCAGCACAAGGGACACTGTAGCATATGTTTGGACCACTCTCTGAGTCAGAGAGACCAGCACACAGAAGTGTGCCATCCTCCCTGACTCCGAGAGTGGTTCAAATGTGCTTTATGGTGGTGTTATCTTTGCAAAGACAGGGTTTGTATCTTTGCTACAAACCCTGTCCCCAGCCTGGTTGATCAACCTCAGGCCACTTGGCAGCACTCCTTCCCTCAAAGATGAATTTACTTCCCTCTCTGTACTGGCCCAGGGAGTGGGGTGGGACCAGACCTGCCAAGATGGGCCAGGTAGGGTTTCCCCAGGCCCCTTGGACTTGCGTCAGCAATTTGTCATCAGCAATTTCACTGGTGCAGAACCAAGGAGCCTTATTGGGATGTCTGCCATGCAACGTGGGGTAAGGAGAATTAATTCTCCTTAGCTTGGGTTGGACCACAGCCAGACCCAACCCTGCGCTGGATGAGGGGCAGGTCAGCTGTCTTCCCTATTGTAGTACAGGTTTGGCTTGTGCTCACAGTCTTACAGTGCAATCCTATGCACACTTACCTGGGAGGACTTACCTCTGAGTCAACCTGCATAGGATCATGCTGTTAGGCATCCAGGTGAGCCTTATAGAAATAACATATAATTATCACAATCTTTCAGGACCTAATAGAAAAATTCTGCAGAAATTATTTTCAAGGAAGAATGCAAACCTATTTAAAATGTTACAACTGCAATGAAGATGTGTGTATAGGAGGAAATCCCATTTTAAAGAACAGCAGGCTAGCACATTAAATCCAGGTGTCATGTTCACAAGCCGATGAAGTAATAATAAGTATTTATTGCCAATTCAGTCACAACCTTTCTGAGCTTTCCTCTCCTTAAACATGGTCCCCATTTGACATGCTTTTAGAGGCAAATGCTCTGATGATAGCCTTATAGGTGCTCTGTAATTTTACTGTTGAAACGGTAATGAACCTCTATTCTGGCACATTTTCTTCAAGTTATACCATAGCAGCCCCCTGTTGCGATAATATGCACTTGGGCATGGCACTAGTTTTAAGAACTGGTTCTGTGTCTGTGCGCATTTGTGGGTATTTTTTTAAAGACGCATTATGGAGTGAGTTTTCTGAGTGGTATGAGAAGAATCCTCTGCATGGCTCACAAATGGGACTATTTCGTATTGCATGCATTTATTTAGCATGTTTACTTACAAAGGCTTTCAGTATCTTTACCTGTGTGGTGAAGTGTGATGCCACATTGAGTCCTACAAATGTATTAGGAATACAGTACACATCAATGTACAGGAGCTGCAAAGTGCTGCTTTGTGCCCCAGGTGGGCAAAGTTTAGGTTGCAAGAATTTGGGCTGGTGAAAACTATCCAAAGGACAGAAGCTGATCTCAGGAGAGTAATAGGGGAGGGGTTGTTGCTCTGTGCAGGAAGAGGACCTGTTTTGCATGCAGGTAGGGCTGGAAAAGCTCGCTGAGCCTTAACCTGAAGAGCCCATGCCAGCCAGGATGGACCGTCCTGAGCTTACATGGGACACTGGTCTAATTCCATATTGGGCAGCTTGATATAAGAATTACACCAAATAAGACTTGGAACCCATTTGGTCTTCCTCCACTGTTTGTCCCCAAGACTTGATAAGGATATACTGCCCTTGGACATAAACATTTAGCATTGGGGGCTAAGCCACAGATAGACCATCGTCCATGAATTTGGCTAATGTTTTTATAGAAGCCGTTTTGGCTAGTGGCCATCACACAGGGCTGGCAACAGGTTACTGGGGACGCTGGAGGACCTTCCCATGGCACCCATTTGCCCACCCTTAATGATGCATTGGATGCTTCTGCTGCCTCCAGTACTGAGGATTCAGTGGTAGAATCAATAGGAAATGCCTTCTTATGGACATGGACCTTGCCCATTGTCCAAACCGGCCAATCCCTGACACCAACCCCCTCCATCATTGAATCATATAGCCATAAAAAAAAAAACCCTTGTACAAATAAGGATTATGTCAGTGGTTCTCACACCTTTTAAACCAGGATCCACTTTTTGGAATGGCATTTGAGCCACCAGAAGTGATGTCATTAACCTAGAGGTGATGTCGTAGCTGGAAGTGACATCATCATGCAGAAAGTGCCATCAGTGTGATGTGATCAAGTGGTACTCCTAGAATGCAATTTGGCATTGTTGGACTAAAGCAACTGCACAACCATGAAACATCTCTGACAGAAAGCAAAATTAGGATAAAATGTCATGTGAAAGCACTGAACTAAAAACAAAATGTTAAAAACCTCACTTGAAAAATTCAAACTACTAACACTCACAAAAGGAATATAGCATGAGTAAGGTCTGCAGTTTTCAAGATGGCTGCTCCTAGTTTTCCATGACCCACCTGACGTCATATCATGACCCACCAAGTGGGTCCCGACTCACAGTATGAATAACACTGGATTATGTAATGGATCAGTTTTATTTATTCATCCAACCATGTTTTGCTGCTCCCTTTACAGTACGAAAAATTAAGAGCACAATCCTAACCAATTTTCCAGCATGGGGGGTAAGGGCAATGCAGTTCCAAGGTAAGAGGAGGCCTCTGTGACTACTATTCCACTGCAGAATGCAGAACATTGGCACAACTATATCAGTGCTGAAAAGTCGGTTAGGATTGCGCCTTACCATATATACATAAAACAACTGTCAGTATTGATATAATTTTATTAACTATTCCCAAATATATTAAAACTCATAGAAACAATAGCCAAATACTACAAAAGACAGACACAATACACACATGAGCAACATCAGTAGCAAAATGTAACCCGTAACACAATGATAAAGGAGAACAACCTTGTAAAATGTCTGCTTAAGAAGTGCACATCTTGCAGTTCTTTTTATCAGGAGGTACATCTGATGACACTATCCAGATACACAGGACCACAGGAATAATTTCTGGTTCTCCTTATGAACTCTGAAATTTGTGCTAGATTAGTGCTATGAGTGCATGGAAAAAATGTATTTAAAGGCGCAATCCTAACCAACTTTCCAGCACTGACATAGCTGTGCCAATGGGGCATGTTCTGCATTCTGCAGCGGAGAAGTAGTCATGAAGGCCTCCTCAAGGTAAGGGGATGTTTGTTCATTGCTCTTACCCCGGTGCTGGAAAGTTGGTTAAGAGTGTGCCCTGAATCACCATCCAGACCTTTGTGGATCCAGGTGAGGAAAGCATTTGTTCTACCCATCCTTTTGAATGATGGAACATCATTTCTGTCCTTGAAGAAGACACACTCAACCCAATAACGCATTGAGCCCAATAACATATTTTATAATGCACATTTTTTCTCTGCATTTTTTAGATTCTGTGGGTGCAATCCTAACCTGGAGTTAGGCTGGCACAGTTAGGCCAGCAAAGTTTGGCCAGCACAAGGGAAACCGTAAAGTATGTTTGGACCACTCTCGGAGTCAGAGAGGCCGGCACACAGACGTGCGTCATCCTCCCTGATTCCGAGAGTGGTCCACATGCTTTACAGCTGTTCTTGTGCCAGCCAAACTTTGCTGGCCTAACTGTGCCTGCCTAACTCCAGGTTAGGATTGTGCCCTGCATTGCTGATAAAGTAATGATACTGTGGATTCACCCACTAGCTTCAGTGCACCGCGCATACATCATATGCATTATGCTGTCAATGGACTCAGTATGGGTTGGGACCACTCTCTTCCCAGAGTATGTGGTCAACGTGTGGTCAACCACATGCTCCATTGTTCCTGATGACCTTATGAGTCTTGTCCTTCCTTTCTATGCAAGTGTGGGACATATTTCCAGGTAGAAGTCTTTTCTCAAACCTTGGATAAAACCATTGTCCAATTTATCAGTGCTTTTCTGTGATTGCTCATGGCTGCTAGGCGCTCTGTTCGGTGACCTCTTCCTTGACTATAACCATTTCTCTGTGTCTCTATCTTGTTTAAGCAAAGTGTGGCCATCTTTATTGGCATTTTCATGTATTAACCTTTAATGCATTGGGAATGAACAATAGATCATTACTTGACCTTTCCTTGTGCTACCACTTGTTTGCCATTTACTCTACTGGGACTTCTTCAAATTGCTTTAACTGAGGCCCGGAAGAACACACATTTACTTTCCCAGTGTGTTTTAGTGCCTTGGGTTATTACAAGGTTGATTTGCTTTTGTTGTCGATGCTTCATTTTTCCAGAAGAACTTCCAGGCCCAAGATTGTTTAAATGCGGCAAGGGAGTTTTTGAAAGTTAATTGTGCGGCAATTACAGGAAGAGTTGTGTGGAACTTCCACCACAATTATTTCCATTTGTAATCCTGACTTCTGAATTATGGATGCTTATGTACTTTTCAGGTCTGCCTCGGTACCTTTTTAACAGCCTTGTTCATCCACAGTTAATTCTGCACTGGCAACAAAAAGAAACAAAAAACAAAAAAACAGAGAGGTTGCAACTGTGTGTTAAATCTGAAAGCATTTCGCAAAGGAGCCATGGTGTTCAGAGATGCAAATGGCTTTGCCATTGCTGACCTTGAGCCATGAATTAAATTCCTGTTGAAAATGTGATCCTAGCACACCTAATACACCTGTGGCCCCATTCATGGATCAGTTGAATGGGCAACATCATCTGATGAATCTAAATAACCGCCTGCAACTCTCTCATCGAAAATGGAAAGGAGCATTTGCTTCAGTGGGATTTGTGTTGGTAGGGTATTTTAAAGGCTGCACTATTACAGAATGACCTGGGAATTATTTTATTGATTTATTACATGTTGATACCAACCTGTCCTCCAAGGAACTCAGGATGGCATACATTTGAGTGCACCCCTTTTATCTTCAAAACAACTCTGGGCAGTAGAGAGAGTAACTGATCTAAAGCCACTCCAGGGGCAATCCACATCCCTTGCGCTGGACCAGGGATGTTGCAAATGTGCCGTAAAGAGCATTTGCGATGACTCTCGGGGAAGGGAGGCCAGCGCATGGATGTGCTCTGGCTTCCCTGCATCCCAGGTCTGGCAGCACCCAGGTAAGGCTGGCCGAGCTCGGCTGGTGCAGGGAATTTGGGGAGGGCAGGGGAGACAGAACAAGGTGGGGGAGGCAAAGGGAAGGAAGGCCTGTGGGCGGATTGAGCCAGGCTTGGGGGTGGTGCCAGGATATGGCACTTGGGTCGGATCCTAGCACCCGTCCCAGGTGGCCTGGATTTGTGCCGCCAAAATAGGCAGTGCAGACCCGAGGAGCCCCATTCAGGCCAATGCTGTGTTACATGGGGTAAGGAGAATTGATTCCCTTTGCCCTGGGTTGTGCGGCAGCCTGCCCCAACCCCGTGCTGGATATTTGTCAGTTTGCCTATTCCAGCACGGGATTAGGATTGTGCCAGTAGTGGGATCTAAATGATTTAGGAACAGGAACTCACTTTTGATTGGCACTTGTCAGGAACCCGGAACCAGCCACGGAGCCCGTTAGGATCCGGAACGCCCATTCTGGTCCGTTCCCCCTGAATGACATCACTGCCTTCGCCCCCCTAGGAATCCAGAGTCGCTCCCTTTAACCCTCTGAGTGCCGGCCAACCAAGAAGAAAAGCTCTTTGCAGAGGAATTGGGAGGGGGGAGGAGGGAGAGTGAAGTGGGCGGAGTCAGCCCTAATTTTAACTAGTGGAACTGAGTTCCCCCGCGTTCCCCCTCAATCCCACCACTGGATTGTGCCCTCAGTTAGCTAATTATCCAGGATGGATGTGGTTTTTGCCCTTCCTTTGGAACTGGACAAAGCGGACTGAAGTCTGCAAAACTAACCGAGTACGTGGGACTTTGGACTGGCATTTGCTCAACTTCATATGGATCCATCCAACCTCCTTGGTTGTCCTGGGAAGTGCGATGGTCGTAGTAAAAGCCAGAACAGATGTGCAGACACATGTGGGAACAAGCACTTTCCGCAATATAACTGCATGTTTAGATGCAAAACCTATATGAATGACCATATCCTGTGAGCATTTTTCCATGGAAGAATTAAGCTAGTGTGAAACATTTATTATAAAGGAGCCCTAAATGTAAAACAACAACCCACATAGATAAAAGAAATTGATAAAATCACCCTAGCACAGACAAGCCCTACAGAACAGGTTTTCAATCGCTGCCCCAATCAATGTGATTCTTTTCATATAAGTTACAAATAAAGAGCCATAAGATTGCAACAAAAATCAAAGATGTAGAGCTGCATACCTGCAATGGAGCAACAGCAAAAGATTTCATCCAGCTCCCAGCAAATGGCAGATAAAAAGACTCTTGCTGGCTTTGCTCATCTTCCGACTGTCTCTTTACAATGGTGGAGACACTTGCCTCACATCCCTCTTCCCGCTTGCCTTGCACAAGCCCATGTAGTTGCCGTGCACAGCTTGTGCAAGGCAAGCAGGAAGTGGCACACGAAGCAAGTGTCTCCACCGTTGTAAAGAGACAGTGGCAGGTGGAGCAGCTAGCCGTGAACTCCCAATGTCTACCTGCTATATTCACCATTTTAACTGTGTGCGAGCAAGGAAAAGATAGCTCTCACTGCCTGTCACGTCATCCATGGCGGCCACGGGAGCAGGGGGGTCGGTACTCACGTTACGATGGGTCCAAAGTCCGGGGCGTCACAAAGAAGCAGGCTGGAGGCGTGCAAGGTTCCGTTGTACGCAGTTTATTGGAGTAAAAGCCTTTACATTCATGGGGAGGGGCTAGTCCCCTAGGACCGGGGCAGCACCTTCAGGGGGCCTTGTTCCACTCACAGGCCCCCCTTTCTTCCTAGGGGTTCAGAGCGAGCATCGGCCGTGACGAGCAGTCGAGACCCCCGGTGGTTTTCGCCGACGAGGGTTCAGGCGTCGCGGCAATGGAGCTGCTGCGAGTGGTGCCCCTTGGCTCCAGGGGTGCCCCTCGGCACACTGTGGCAAGGGGCTGGCGTCCTGGCTGCCCCAAAGATGTAGGGGCACTGAGGCTCTGGCAGGCGCACCTGGGGACCCCACCCGGGGGGGGCAGCCCCTCAAGGGGCTGGGCTCGGTAGTCCCCAGTCAGGCAAAGGTCGGGAGCGAGTCCAGGTGGCCTGCCTGCCTGGCTCGCTGGGCGCTGTTCCTCCACTTACTCTCCAGCTTGAGAAGGAACATCTCCTCTCCTGTCTGAGCTTCTTATGAGCTCCAGACCAGTCTCCCCGGGCTCCCCCCCTTCCTGTCTCACTGCCCGGCCTGCTCTCGTGAGACTGGGCGGGTCCTTTGCAGGATCTCCAGTGAGTCACCCCCGGCTGCTTTTACCTTCCTGGAGCTCAGCCCTGGTTCCCTGTGCCAGAGGCGCTGCCTCTGGCTCCCCTGGGGCTCTATGTCAGGATTCTTAGCTGTCCCCTTGCAGCCCCCTGGGGCCCAGCAGGTCCCCCGTCCTTGGTCCGAGGCTGCGGGGCAGTTGTGGGGCTGACAGGCATCCATCCTTCCTGCCAGTGCGGGGGCTTTCCCCTCAGAGCCTCCCGGGGGGGGGGAGGCCGGGCCCTGGGTGACACTGCCACAACCCAAAGTTAGCATGCCTAGACAAAAGGAAGCCTTCCTGACAAAACCGCCCACTCCCCAGGTGAAAAGTAGCCCCCAAATCTGGGAAGTCCCCTAAGAATCAAATAGCATGGAATGTGAGTGGCAGTCAGCAACTGAAAAATCACCTATGAATTCAAAAAGAAAGACCAGATGTCCTGACTCCCCACTCAATCCTCAATGTTTCCTTTCCAGTTGGTGTCACACGTTTGTGGCCCCATAACCAGGCGCTCAACAAAGTAAGAGATGTGGGCTGGTGCACAGCCTCTCTTAGTCTGAGGTTTCAGGGGGAGTGGAAGGTCCTCTCTTTCTCCACTTTCTGACATCAGTTCACTGTCTCATCTTTGCAGCATTACTCCATCATAAACTACAGCAGCATGTTCTGCAAGATATACTGCAGGAAAAAGGCTGTAAGTGGGAAGTAGGTGGCAGCCAGTGCCCCATTTCGTTGCACTCACTGTGAGCTGCTACCCCGTAGTGTCAGACCTAGTTCCATGAAAGAAGCAGGGCACAATTCTGAAGTAGTAGGTCTGAGACCACAAATGGAATTCCTGATCGGCAAGCTTGCAAACTGATAGTAAGAAATGGTTTTATTTAATCCCCCTCCATATCTGAAGGGAGAAGCCCCATTGCACAGCTCAAGGCATAGGATCATGAGTTCTTTGGGGATGTGCCTGCACCTGGAAGAAGTGCTCAGCTCTACTTAATTTCTGCTCATCAGTGAATTGGAGTTCCATCTTCTCCACTGTGTGCCAGCCTGGGGGAGGCGTGTCAGCTTGGGGGTGGGGTGGGGTAGAGATGCAGCCATTAGGCCACATCCAAACCTCCGTCCCCGGGTTGTGCAGGCCTGATTCGGGCCGCACGGCTTCCTCGGGTCTATGCCTGCTAAATAGCAGGCGCAGATCAGAGGAACTCATAGGGGAGACTCCTCAGTGCTCCAAAGCTGCACTGGATAGGTCAGAACTGTAACTAGGGCAGAGCCTGAGGAGCACCCGCTCCAGGCGCTGAATCAAAGGGGGTGCAGGATTTCCCCCAGCTCTGCCCCAGTTACGGAGATGGCTGTCTTTGCACTGCGAGTAGCGCGAAGACAGTCATCTCTAGGCTCTCCCTGGAGGAGGAGGTGCTGCCGGTTGCAAGCGCCCCTCCTCCAGCGAAAAGATGGAGGAAACTGCCTTTGCACCGTGATCGCAAAGGCAATCTCCTCCGAGCTCTCCCTGAAAGAGGTGGTGCTACCAATTGCAAGTGCCCCTCCTCCAGGGAAATGACAGAGGAAACTGCCAGGCATGGGGCAGTTGGGGCACCCCATGCCTGGGGCGCCTCATGGGGGATGCAAACAGTCAGAGCATGACATCACTGCCCCAGGGTGCTGGGGTAGGACGTTATGGCTCTGAATACAGTGCAAGCCTGCCGACCTTGCTGTTCCAGCACAGCTTAGGATTGCACTCTCAAAGTACCTTCTTATTGCCTCCAATATCCCCCACTCCTTATAATTCTGAGAAATAGGAGCCATTATGCTAGTTTCCTAAAGCATCTGTAATTTCCAGAGCACACCCAGAGTGCCTGCTCATCTCTTAGGCTATTCAGAGATTCTGTGCAAGTCAAAAGCAGGCATCCGGTGCCATGTTGGAGCAATGGATTCCATTTACAATCCAGCAGCAGCCCCCAAAATAAAGAAGCAGCTCCTGTTCCTTTGTGGAAGCTTTGTGGAACTGGCTGTGTATAAACCTACCTGCACAGTGCTGACCAATATACCGAGTAGTGACAGTGTCTGCCTTTTCTTTCTAAATCAAGTTGCCTTTAGATTTTTACTCCCAGACTGCATGAGCCAGCATTTTAATGAATGCAGCTGCTCTTTTTTTCTCAGCCCCTTTCACTCCCCTGAGGGAGGAGCTACTAGTGTGCCCCCTTCACCCAGCTTCCACTTCTGATTGGACGGTAGTGACTCAATCAGAGTCTGTGCATGCCCTTTTGGGATAGTTTGGCAAATATGCCAGCCAATTAGTGCATTGTACTGCTGACGAGTGTTTTGTTTGGAGGAGTACGTTTGGCTTTTCCCTGCCTTGGAAGCAGATGATGCTCAGCTTGCTTTCTTATCCATTAATGGTAAATATTTCCAGTCCCTCCACCTAACTCTGACCCTCCTCGCTGTGCTGTCCTTCAAGCCACTTTCTACTGCGTTCCACTCACCTTGGTGTTGCCTTGTACGTAGATTACCCTAGCAAGGGGCCCTAAAAATTGCAGTGCCTGTAGCATATGCTTCTTTTGCTACTATGTTAATCTGGCCCTGGGATAAACGAGTAGGGCCTACCTAGGCTGCTTCTCATTCCTCTTCTCGCTTGGTTCTAAGAACGTGATGCATCATTACTGCAAGCTTTACTGAACAGCCTTAACTGCTGCCACTTCCTCCTCCATCAGGACAGCGAGTTGTAACCCCAGGAGTCTGTTATCGTGCTGCAATTAGGCTCTTCTGCAAATATCTCAAAGGCTTCATGTTCCTTGTACATTTACCGCATCCTGGGGAGAGAGACAGCTGATTTTGATCTTGCATTTATCCTAGGCCATTAGGGCAGATTGTAGTAACTGCTGGGAGACCAGCTAAGTGCTGAAGTCTTTGTTGCCATGGCTGTTGCGCTAGTACATTGTTGAATCCTGTCGAAGTGGTGCTCTGCCATGCACCAGCATGCACAGCATTATCAGTGACAGTCACCATGAGGCAGATGTGTCATCGCAACATTGTCCAAAACTGGTGCATGACCCACTTACTCAGCCTAACTTACCTAAAGCGGTGGTTGGGAAAATAAAGGAAGAAACTTTTATTCTTGAAGGAAGGGCAGGATATGCAGTACATAAATAAATACACCAAGAGCGCAATCCTAACCTGGAATTAGGCTGGCACAGTTAGGCCAGCAAAGTGTGGCCAGCACAAGGACTACCATAAAGCGCATTTGGATCAGGGAGGATGGTGCACGTTTGTGTGCTGGCACACAGGCGTACTCCATCCTCTTTGACTCCAAGAGTGGTCCAAACATGCTTTACGATGGCTCTTATGCCAGCGAAACTTTGCTGGCCTAACTGGGCTGGCCTAACTCCAGGTTAAGATTGCATCCCTAGTTTGGTCTTGAGTACAACAACCAACTTGACTAGCATTCTCACTGTTCTCAGGGCTTTTAGGCTCTGCACTGTCATCGTTTTTTGTGGTGTGTGTGTGTGTTTTCTTCATTCTGCGGTCAGGCACTTCAAGTGGTGATTACTCACATCAATCCTTACAACGTTCAGCTTTGTGCCTTGAGCTTCTATTTACCATTAACCACCCTCCAACATATTGCTTGCATTTATCCATTACATATTCAATTTTTGAATGCAGTCCAGCTCCATTAAAATCAATGGGAGTTCTGCCACAGACTTCAATTGAAGGTGAATTGCACTCACAGTCTTTTGCAAAAAAAATGTTATAAAAAAGTCTCCAAAGATCCAATCAAAGATTTGTTTCGTCTGGCACTGATATATTCTTCTATCTGGTTTGCTGCTAGCACTTTGAATTATTTTGACTTTAAGGTTGTGCCACAAGTTTTGGCTTAATATTTTATCTATTCATTCCATTTTCCTACCCTGGCAAGCATGATCTGCTTAGGTCCTGCTATTATATGACTCAGAGCACTGCATGATATTTTGGCATCATTTTGTGCTCTTGGATAATTTTTCCAAGAGTACTTTCTCCTATCTTGACATTTACTTTGATTTTCATAGAAGTCATTTTCACTGTATGAGAGTCTGTAATGGACATAGCTTGTGGTGTCAGCAGTGCCCTCCCTGCTGATTCCAGAGCACACAGGGTTAACCCCAGAACTCCTGCTGGCCTCCGGAGCACAGCTGTAGCCTAGGCAGGCTAATGAGGGCTGGTTAGAGGCAGAAGTGCTGAGTCACTCAGCAGGTGGAGATGGGTGTGGCTGATTAGCTATAGCCTGCCCAGCAACACAGTCTGATAGGCCTGCAGATGTATAAATGTAGAGGCAGGAGCAGCACAGCAGTGTGTGGGGTGTGGTAGGAGCAAAGTTTGGTGGAAGTGGAGAGACTGGACTGGCTAAACCTGTGTCTGACCCATGTGCATGGACTACTGACTACGAGCTTGGATTCTGATTCGGCTTGGTGCAATGTGGACCTGGACTGTCTGGCTTGGGACTGATGTTGAGTGGCATGGCTGCTGTGCTTAAAGAGGTAAGGCCCGGTCATGTTCCCTCCATTATTGCATCAGGGCTGCTTAAAGGGGAGACTAGTCAGCCTAGTGTGGGCATCAGGGCCCTCAGGGAGGCCCAGCAGGAGTTTCTGGCAGAACAGAGTCTCTCCTTTTTTTAAAAAAATGTTTTCACTTTTGGGTCTCAAGTTTGTGTTAATGTGCTTGTCCATGTGTCTCTATGGACCTAATATCATTATTTGATGCCAAAAATATCCAAGAGACCCACAGCTCTTTTTGCCCCCTCTTTCTTTCTTTCTTTCTTTCTTTTTTTTGCAACTGATGGTTCACATAGGATGGAATGATACCCTGGCTCTGCTAAAATTTCCTCTGTCATTGTGGAGCTTGAATCAGAACATGTGGTGAGAGGACACAGGTGGTTTAGCATTCAGTACAGTGCTATTGAGGCAGCTGTGAAGCTGAGGGACCTTTCAGCTTCATTTTTGCAGCACTGTAGCGCCACCCAGATAATGGCCAGAAAGGGAATTGCAGATTAGCTGACCAGCTGAACCAAGTGATCTGGGGAGCCAAGAGCGGCCTGTCTGGCCTTATAGTGTTCCTTAGGGTGCATCCTAACCAACTTTCCAAAACTGACATACTGGTGCCAGTGGGGCATGTCCTGCATCCTGGAGCGGGGCGGTCACGGAGGCCTCCTCAAGGTAAGGGAATGTATGTTCCCTTACCCTGGAATTGCATTGTCTTTACCCTTGTGCTGGAAGGTTGGTTAGGATTGCGCCCTGAGTCTAAACAACGTGAGAAAGTAGATATTTTCTGTCTTCTCTAAATAATCTGCATCAGATTATGCGCCCCTGAGATTTATGGTTGCTTTCTTCAGAATTTAACCTCTTATTTTGCTCAGACTCCACTACCTGCCTCCAATTCTTTTGACTGCCATCCTACCATGAAAGTGACCCATGCCCTCCCATGGTTTCATCCTACCATGAAAGTGACCCATGATACTATGCATTAGTAAGTCATAATTAAGAATACGTACAGTATATGCCACTTTTCAGCCACCACCACCAACCTGTTGTCATTTCACACCACACTCACAAGAGTTGGTTGGAATGGGCAT
>JAJKFI010000076.1:4262723-4275392 GCA_029204185.1 Lerista edwardsae
AGCAGGGACATCTCTACCTCCAAAGATCAGGTTCCTAAAGACAGACTGACAATGAAAGTGAGCACACTAGCCATCCTCTTAATTGGGCGAGCCCCTGATGACACAGGGCTGATATTGCTCAGAATTTCCATGTTGATATTTGTGGGAAAGATGAGTTCTTCTTAAGAGGAATTTCCTTTATCAAAGCCAAACCAGTCTTGGAGTGCAATCCTAACCTAGAGGTAGGCTGGCACAGTTAGGCCAGCAAAGTTTGGTTGGCAGAAGCGACACCGTAAAATATGTTTGGACCCATCTCAGAGTCAGAGAGGCCAGCACACAGACATGTGCCATCCCACTGACTCAGAGAGTGGTCCAAACACGCTTTACAGTGTCCCTTGTGCTGGCCAAACTTTGCTGGCCTAACTGTGCCGGTCTAACTTCACGTTAAGGTTGCACCCTTAAGCTGTCCAGGGCTGGCCCAGGGCAGGTTGGGCTGCATGCTAGGGGCCATCCAGGGACCAGTCAACCCAGAAGAGATAAGGTGTTCGTTTGTTTTTACTTACCTTCCTGTAGGCCGCTTTGTTCCCAGATAGTTTCCTCAGATCAATACCAGCTCTTCGGTTGGTATATGAATCCTGGGAGGGGGTGGAGTCATGGCCAAGAAGGGGCAATAGGATCTGCCATGCATTGTTTCCATGAAAATCCATCCCAATCCTCCCTTGATCTGCCCCCATTGCTGGCTTACCTATGGTGGTGGAGGTTCCTCAGCATGGAGCTTCCAGGCTCCCGAGACATCATTACTGAGCTGCAACAACAATTCAATGTTCTACTGTTTGATTCCTGGGAGTCAGGAAGAATACAAGAAATAAATTCAGAGCACAATCCTAACCTGGAGTTAGGCTGGCTTAGTTAGGCCAGCAAAGTTCAGCCAGCACAAGGGCCAGCGGAAAGCACATTTGGACCACTCTTGGAGTCAAGGAGGATGGCGCACATCTGTGCTCTGGCCAATCTGACTCCGAGAGTAGTCCAAACATACTTTATGGTTTCCCTTGTGCCAGCCAAACTTTGCTGGCCTAACTAAGCCAGCCTAACTCCAAGCTAGGATTGCGCCTTCAGAATGCTTGGCGGGGGTGGGGTGGGGTGGGGTGGGCGGGCGCGGGGTGTGTGTGTTCAGGAATAATGTTAGATCACTATGGGAACTATTAGGAACTCCAGAATGACCCCTTGCTTGCCCCTGCCTTAGATCATCACCATTTTTACCTAAAGCAGAAATGAAAGTGAGTTTGGAGGCCTCTCTGAAGGCCAAGCATCCAAGGAATGTGCAGGGAATCAAAAAAAAGAGTGATGATAAAAGTGCACATCCCTCCAATGTATAGATCTTCTAAACTAGGCCACGATAGAGCAGATGGGCCTTTCTCCTGATGGCAGCCTTTTCACTATCAATATTTTGGGTTGAAATAAGAAGTGTATTCAGAAGGCACACGATAGGATCCAGGTTGGCGATAAAATATTCATTCTCTCGGCCCAACAATCTCTCATGGCTTAAAGGCACCCAATTGATTTTTCTTTTAATTAGACCACATTTGGAGTCTGCAGAAGGTCATTACATTTGTCAGAAGCAGAAGTCTCTGGAATGGATGGGAAGCATGAGGCCAACTCCATTTGTCAGCTTCAAGAAAGCAGAAAGAGCCAAACACTGCCTTCAACTGTTACATGTTGAGAAATCCAGATTAGCTTCATTACCTAGAAAAGTGACGGCTCCACATGCAAAGGAATGTGATCCTCGGTGTGTGGCTGCTTCAGGGTCATGGAATAAGTGCTTTGCAAAATAGGGAGCCTGCTGCCCCTTCGAGCCTCCAGCTCGCCAATCAGGGCATTGTGCAGAAAGGAAATGTGCTCATGCATCTCCTGTGCACAGCACTGAGGTCTGAGGCACATGATGGAGGTAGACCCTGTCGCTATGCAAGCCAGCTGCAATGCACATTCACATCCATCAAGCCTGCATGCGGAGGGTGGTATTTTCCAACTAACTAGTCCTTAGTTATAATGCCTATTGACATGATTACCGCAGCATTTCCAGCCCTGGCTGTGAGGCTGGAATGAACAGTGGTCCAGCGTGATGGATCTGCAATGAGGGCTCAGGACAAACCTCCAGGGCAACCTGGAGCTATCAGAACCTTCAAATCCCAACAATGCCTTTGCTCTTGAAGTGACACATGGGACTTCCTTGAACTTCTTCAGATGAAATAGGGACAATCGAAACATGACTAGGGCCACAGCAGTCCCTTCCAATGAATGCTATTTCCTCTGGCTGATATTCATTTAGCAATCATAGGGTTTACCCTATGATTATACAAAAATAAGTAAAGCTTCTTTGTTTTTTGCCATGCTATGTGCTGTCAACCTCTGCCTCCCACCACTGTCCTTGTGTCTTCCCAGGACTTTTATAGCCTATCTTCTTAGGTCCTATCCTTCCCACTCCCAGGATAATTTCCTCCTCCATGAAGCTTTTCAATCCTAGATTGTGCTTGGGCTGGCATAAGTCTCCCATGCCGGCCCAGGAGTGTCACAAATGTGACATAAAGTGTATTTGTGATGACTCAGGGGGGTGGGGAGGCTGGCGCATGGATGTGCACTGGCTTCCCCTCGCTGTTTCCTGGGCCTGAGAAGCCCAGGTAAAGCCAGCCTATGGAGGCTGGTGAGGGGAGTTGGAAGTGTGGGGGTAGTGGACAGTGGAATGGGGCAGGGCAGGGAAAGGCAGGCCCATTGGTTGACTGGCCTGGAGGGGAGGCCCAGCCCAAGAAGCCCCCAGCACTGGCCCAGCTGGCCCTACACAGACTGCTCAGAGTTGCACCAGAGATTTTGCAGGCGCAGATCCAAGCAGCCCTATTGGGACTGCTGGGGCGTTACTTGGGGTAAGGAGAATGAATTCCCCTTAGTCCAAGTTGCACCGCATGCAGCCCCAACCCTGTGCTGGATATTGGGCAGGTCAGCTCCCCTCCTTATTCCAGCACGGAGTTAGGATTGGGCTGTAAATGACGTATGCAGCGGGGGCATGCCATTGAGAGCTGAATCCCAGTGGAGGCGGAGTGGTAAATGCCCCCTTCCTCCTTTGCCACGGTTTGGAGCTATCTGGCAATCCCCTGATACTGTTAAAAACATAAGAAGGAGAAGAAAAAATTATAATTATAATTTATTATAACATTGATAAGAATTATAATTCTTCCTTGTCTCCTCCTCTTAACCACTCTTTGAGGTAGGTTAAGCTGATTGAGAGATATGTCCAAGGCTACCATGCGCTTCCAAAATCCTACAAGCTAGGCTTCAGCAGTACGTGAATCGAGAACTACCAGATGTACAAGCTGGTTTCCGAAGAGGCAGAGGAACTAGAAATCCAATTGCCAACATTCGCTGGATCATGGAGAAAGCAAGAGAGTTCCAGAAAAACATCTACCTCTGCTTCATTGACTATGCTAAAGCCTTTGATTGTGTGGATCACAACAAACTGTGGCAAGTTCTTGAAGAGATGGGAGTACCAGACCACCTGATCTGCCTTCTGAGAAACCTGTATGTGGGCCGGGAAGCAACAATTAGAACTGGACATGGAACAACTGATTGGTTTCAAATTGGGAAAGGAGTACGACAAGGCTGTATCCTGTCACCCTGCTTATTTAACTTATATGCAGAGTACATCATGAGGAAGGCAGGGCTGGATGATTCACAGGCTGGAATCAAGATCGCTGGGAGAAATCTCAACAACCTCAGATATGCAGACGATACCACTCTAATGGCAGAAAGTGAGGAAGACCTCAAGAACCTTCTGATGAGGGTGAAAGAGGAAAGTGCCAAAATTGGCTTGAAGCTCAACATTAAAAAAACTAAGATCATGGCAACCACTCCCATCACTTCCTGGCAAATAGAAGGGGAAGAAATGGAAGCAGTGACAGACTTTATTTTCCTGGGCTCCAAGATCACCGCAGATGGTGACTGCAGCCATGAAATTAAAAGACGTTTACTTCTTGGGAGAAAAGCTATGGCAAACCTAGACAACTTAATCAAAAGCTGAGACATCACCCTGCCAACAAAGGTTCGCATGGTCAAAGCGATGGTTTTCCCAGTAGCAATGTATGGCTGTGAGAGCTGGACCATAAGAAAGGCAGAGCGCTGAAGAATAGATGCTTTCGAATTATGGTGTTGGAGAAGACTCTTGAGAGTCCCTGGACTGCAAGGAGATCCAATCTGTCAATCCTCCAGGAAGTCAAGCCTGATTGCTCCAGGGCTAGGCCCTCCCTTTAAAATGAATGGGAACCCATTGACTCCACTGGGCGGGCTTAGCGGCCATGACAGTATGTCCAAAACATTGCTCATTCCAAGCATTTCCAATGGGTTTTCGCATGATGTTTAGCGCTTAATCGTTTACTCCTGAAGTAAAAACTTACCAAAATAACAACGTGTGATCGTGGAGAAACATAAGTGGTAACCATATTATGAGTTAATATGCAATTCCAAGGTTTAATTCTGCGTAATTATATTACATTAAAATCTCTTCATAACACAAGTAGTTGTAAATAGGAGAGTAATTCTTTTTTACTTCTAGGCTATTAAGAGTATTTTTTTAAACTCCTACGCTCACCCCCCCCCATAAAATTAACTTTCACATGCGCGCCGTGCGAGCGAGAGAGCCCCTCCGGCGGCAAACCTCGTCGTTCCCGGCAATGTTTCAGTCAGCCATTTTAGTAAATCCACGGCTTCAAGTCTGTGACGTCATGGCCTATCCAGCTATCTAACATCCTTGGATTGCTCCCTGGAAGGACAAATCCTGAAGCTGAAGCTCAAGTACTTTGGCCACCTCATGAGAAGAGCGGACTCTTTAGAAAAGACCCTCATGCTGGGAAAGATTGAAGGCAAAAGGAGAAGGGGGCGGCAGAGGATGAGATGGTGAGATAGTGTCACCGAAGCAATGAACATGAAATTGGGTGAACTCAGGAAGCTAGTGGAGGACAGGGAGGCCTGGCGTGCTGTGGTCCATGGGGTCGCGAAGAGTCAGACACGACTTAGCGACTGAACAACAACAACAACACAACAACCACCATGCGCTTCACCATCAGGGTCATACAATGGCTCCCGGCCCAATCCTAAGGTTGCAGGTCCCCTGCCCCGGCTCCCGACTGCTGGTGCCAGATCCAGTCCTGCGTGCTGACTGGAACAGGTCAGTCTAAGTTAGTTGGTGCAGGAGAGGAAGGGCGTTCCAGGAATGGGGACAGGGAGTTTCTGGGCATAGGGAGGGCAGAATGGGGGAGGATCAGGCCCAGGAAGGGGATGGGATTGGTGGCAGTAGTGCATGCCATAGCCTAAATAGCTAGCCAGACCTGAGTAGCCCCATAGGGCAGTCTGGGGTGTTACACAGAGTAAGGGGAAAAAATCCCCTTACCCCGAGGTGATCTCTAGCAGGCTCCCAACCAGTGTTGGAAACAGTGCAGGCCATGCAGCCTGGCTGTACCATCACAAGTTAGGATTGCACTTTCCTAGCAGACGGTCTTTTCAGAGTAAACTAGAAATCACTTTCATTACAAAAAGTCCTTCTGCACTCCACCATCATCTCCGTCCCCCAGCCCCTGCCGACCACTTCTGCATATGGCTTTGCAATGCAAAGATCTAATTGCCAAATGTAGAGTCTCATACATTTTGCATTGCCAGTGATTTGGACAAATCCCAGTGGGCTGGCAATGTATTCATGGATTCACTCAAGGGCACATACCTGACAGTCAACGTACATATTATTTTGAACTCTTCAACCGGTTATTTTTAACAAAGCTGAGTTGCAGGCTTCATACTAATGGGAGATTAGAATTAGAAAAACAAAATGCAGGCATTGCAATATTTCTTCGTGGAAATACAGCTTAGTATTAAAGAATTAATGTTAGGATTTATTCATATATATTTTCCCCCTGCAGGAAAAGACTAATCTTGCTAGTAGAACGATGACAATGTACAATGATATGTGTAAGGGAATGTTGGCATGGCCTCTAAAAATACAGTGGCTACACCATCATCCCCAAACTAACTTATTCTGAGAAAAAAAAGTGGCATTATTTGCTGAATCAAAAAAATAAGGAGAATGCAAAGCCTCACAACGTACATTACTTATTCACTTCTCCATGGATTTCAAAGACCAGGAGTGGCTTTTTAATTCAGATTTTTAGGAATCCAGTCCAGAAAGGCATAAACGCTACAAGCTCTGTTTGAAACTGACAGTGCCAAAAGCACTTTTTCATTGACCTGATTACTGTGTGTGTGTGTGTGTGTGTGTGTGTGTGTGGGAGAGGGAGAGGGAGAGAGAGAGGGGGGGAGGGGGAAGGGAGGGGAGGGGAGGGGTTTGGGTGGGAAATATTTTAAGACTATTTGACACTCCTGTAGGCTATGTGAACCATTGCTATTTGAAGAGCTATTAAAAAAGTTAGTTGCTCTCAGTTTTAAAAGGGTGTTTACCAAAATGTATGCAGCATTGTTAGATCAGGGATCTGTGGATACTGGGGATGCCTTTTTAAAGGTAGGGGGACATCAGTGGGTTTGCTGCAACAAGGTGGAAAAAAAAAAGAGATGTGTTTATTGTTCCCATAGGCTTCCTGGTATCCGTGGATAACTGAAACCGTGGATACTGAATCAGTGGATACTGGGGAGCGCCTGTACAACACAATGGCTATTACTTAAATGTTACCCTATGTCATTTTTTTTTTCCACAAAGGGCCCAACGATCATGCCAGCAGCCACCAATAACATCTAGATTTTAAAAATCAGTTGTCGATAGCAATAGTAGAAATCCATAGCACAGTCATAAAAGAAGAGGTCAGAGTGAATGTGAAGCTTGATTTTAGATAATGAACAAGGAGCCCACAATGCAAATTTAACCAATGGGATTCGCAGGTAATTCTCCTGCAGCTTTGTAAGATTCCACTTACTGTTTAGAAACAATCAGCACAATGCAACAAAGCTGCAATGGAAGCCCCCCTTTCCTCCTTGCAATTACACTTTCCTTGACATGTGAGGTAGCTCTGGCTTTTACCATCATATCCTTGGGGCATCATCGCTATCCTCTAAGCAACCAATGTGTACTGACATAGTTCCTGGATGTGGTCATTCTCAAGAGGTTTCACTGTAGCTATGAAGAAACATCAGTTTACACACAAACTCAAATTGACGCAGAGTTTGCCATGGGGCGATCTGGGACTAGTTGGAGCCAGGTAATGCAGTATGTGCTCCAGTTATCCAGCAAGAGGACAGAATGTGGACGAGTGGTGACATTTGTGTTGGATTTTTGCATGTTGCCCTTCCCCACTTCCCTACCCCAACCATTGTTATGGGAACAAAATGTGCTCCTTTCCCTTCAATAAGACCTCTGAGAATGTCCTTTTCACCTGACCCAATAAGCAAGTCAGACAGAACTGGGTCACTTTATCTGCCGATCATTATAGGAAAGCAAAGAGCCTGCAGTTGAAAAATGTTGAATCTTCTTTGAAAATTGCAGGTAAAAAACCTGGGAGAAATATCAGTTGATTGCTGATTTCCCCAGGATAGGCATTCCCACCCTGTACCAGTGCAGCGAGCAGATTGCCACCTGCTGCAGCTGGGATCTCTATGGGCTTTAGGTCAGTGGGGCAAGCAGAATAGCTTTACCTTGGGCCCTCTCACCTTCCCCTGTCTCCAAATGGCCCAAAATGGTCCTCTTGGAAGCAGTTGGCACTGCCATCATCATGTCACCACCAACTATTTCCAGGTGCCACACTTTGTACGTGGCACCACAAGCGCTCTTCTTGGTGGTGGTGGGGGGTGAAGGGTGGGGGGGGGGCTCCGTGGGAATGCCTCCATAGACTGCACTAACCTTGCTGAGTTAAAGTGACCAAAGGAAAGAATCATGAACCCAATCACTGTCTGCAAAAAGAAAAGAAAAATCGTGCCTGCTAAGGCCAATCAAGAGAACAGGCAACCAGCTAACCCCTGACTGTATAAGAGGGTGAGTGGGTGGGGGTTGACAATCAGTGATGGACTGCCCTCTGGTTGCAAAAATGCTGGTTCTGAGCCAGCCGGGCTCCTCCCACTAACAGGGAAGCTCTAATCAGCTGCCTACGACTTGGCCTGTGTCTCACGTGATGAAAAGTGCCCGGCAAAGTCGCTCCATGTACAAGGTGCAGCGCACGATCAGTAAAGTGCACAGTACAGGGAATCATTGGCCAGTAAGCCTGGCCTGACCCCACTTGAGGTACACTACAAATGGACAATGACTGACATGCAGAGTGCAATCCTAACCTGGAGTTAGTCCAACACAGTTAGGCCAGCAAAGTTTGGGCAGCACAAGGACCACCGTAAAATGCGCTTGGACCACGCTCAAAGGATGGTGCACGTCTATTTGCTGGTCTCTCTGACTCCTAGAGTGTCCCTTGTGCCAGCCAAACTTTGCTGGCCTAACTCCAGATTAGGACTGCGTCCACAGTGAGATCTAAATTACCCCCTCTTTGTCCAGCTGAGAATGGACATCATTGGAAGTGCGTATGGAGTACGTACGGATCTCCCTCTGATGCAGCCAGCTCAGCTTTCATTGATTGCTCCAGCAAGACTGGGTGTGTGTGTGTGCGCGCAACTTTCTGCATTAGCAAACCATTTAGAACCCAGCCTCACAATGCAGAGCACATTTTCGGTGGCAGGAGGAGGCGTTTGCCTTATTATTCAATCAAGCTTATTGTTAAACAGAGGGAAACTATTTTGTGAATTGGTATTTGCAGCCTGTTAACATTTGCATGTAATTGACAGGCAAATGTGAGGCTGTCAGAA
Source organism: Lerista edwardsae (assembly GCA_029204185.1). NCBI lineage: Eukaryota > Metazoa > Chordata > Lepidosauria > Squamata > Scincidae > Lerista > Lerista edwardsae. The sequence goes on from JAJKFI010000076.1 coordinate 4,271,529, forward strand.
GCAAAATAATCATTTAGTCAAGCGGGATCCTTAAAACATTCTCCACTGTGAGCGTTTCATGTAAAAGCAACCATTTGATTTTGCTGCCTGACGCATCTCTTTCAGCAGCTTGTTCAGCGTCACCGGCGACAAAATGGCAGAGAAGTCAGACAGCTCGGTTGCCATTTTTCATCATTGACAATTGGTGGTACCTTCCATGGAAGTGCTCTCTCTGCAAGAGCAGGTGCCTGTCGTAGAACCGCTCCTCATTGAAATGAGGACAGTTGCTTTCTCAGATCTGTGGGCTTCTGACGTGGACCCACATTCCATTTCCAGCCATTTGCCTGGCCAAGCAGCCTTCAGAGGCTTTCGGCTGCTCACTGGCCATCAAGGAACATTCAGGAGATGAGTTAAACAACACTGATTATGGACAGCTCCCATGTCATTAATAATCTGCAAGGATGCCATATGGATACTGGTGGCTGGCTTCGCAAAGTCTCGTATGTGGCTTTCATTTGCTGCCTCATACATCATATTCTTGTATTCTCAGCAGGACAAGGACGATCAGCATGCCACTGTCCAATCTATCCTTTTATTTCATTGGTGCCTTATAACGAATTGTTGCCATGGAGGCTATAAAGACACGCTACTAAGCTGAACCAGCTCCAGGTTTGAAGAGACTCTTGGGAAGGTGCCTTCTAGAGGTCCACCTCACATGCAGATAGCCATTTGTGGATGGTCTTACTATGGTGGTGGAGTTTTGCTTCCTCTTAGCAGCCCATGCTATTTCCCTGCACAATGCATTGTTGAGGAAATAGTAGCTGCCAACAAAATGGCAGGTGGGCACAGCTCTCCTTGGAGGAGGACTTCAGGGCAGGTGTAGTAATGGGCCTGTCAGCTACCCAATGATGCTTCATGCTGGTGTCTCCTCAGTAACCTTCAGCCCACTCAAGGGTCCAGAGAAAGTTATATTTGTCCTGCTAGTTTGTCATTTTAACAACGGATAATTTTGTCCTAGGGATTCTCATGCTATGAGATGCAGGACTGCTAATGCATTTGTTTTCTTAAAAGGATGACCCAAACACTCTAGTGCTCTGATCCTTGACCCCCAGCCTTGAAGTGATCACCACTTCTCCATCCCTCATATGCTACTCATACTATCCCTTGTTAGACCCCTGAAGCTAGGTGCTCCTGCATGTTGGACAAAGAGCATGGTGTTCATTCGCTGTGGCCGTTTCATTCCAAACGGAGGCTTCTACACTGGCCCAAATGTCTATGCCTACGGTAGCAATCTGTTGCAAGGATATTGAAACAGACACACATCACAGTAAACAAGACAGGTCACTAAGCTTACTTTCTGGAAGTCCAACATGCCAAAGTCCCCTAACTATATATCATTTCATTCACCATTTGGACGGAACAAAAATGATGTATCATGAGCTTGTATCATGAGCTTGTGCCATTCTTCTGAGTAATACTCATATTTCACAACTGAGACACCACCTGGCTCCCTGAATCATGAAAGAAAATAGGATAGTTGGAAGCCTTTCATATGAGCTTTGAAGCCTGTATCATCAAGCACTGTGTATTTGTGCAATCTTATGGGAACCCATAAATTGCTGAGATTCTGAGGATTGAGCAACTGGGGCACCACCAACCCTCTCCAGGCAGACTCTTACAGGAAAATATGATAGCTGGGTTCTTGATGCCCCACATGCCAGCCAGCACCCCAAATCCATGTATCATCTTTATTTCCACATGGCAAAAAGAAAACCATTTTGTAGATATGTACACAAATTACTTACTGATAAAAATAGTTTGAAACTGTTCAGGACTTCCTCCAAATTTCTTGGATGTTTTGTATGAATCTTAAATTTTGTTTTAAATTCAATTTTAGGGGAGATTAATTAGCAACTGTAGAGGAAGAAATGTTCCCAATGGTTGGAGTAAGGTAAAGGTAAAGGTTTCCCCACGACCGAATGGTGGCCGACTGTAGGGGGCAGTGCTCATCTCCGTTTCAAAGCCTGTAGAGCCGGCGTTTTGTCCAACGACAAGCTTCCATGATCATGTGGCTGGCATGACTATATGCCGTAGCGCACGGAACGCCGTCACCTTCCCACCGAAGTGGTCCCTATTTATGTACTTGCATTTAGGTGCTTTTGAACTGCTAGGGTGGCAGGAGCTGGGACAAGCAACGGGAGCTCACTCTGTCGCGCAGTCTTGAACTCCCAACCTTCCGGTCGGAAAGCCCAGCAGCAGCGATTTAACCCGCTGCGCCACCACATCCCTCTTGGAGTGCTTGTCCTATTCATGAGATCTGGGTTCAGATTATGTCTTAATTAGGAAACTCTCTGGATGGCCTTGTTCAGCCCTTTGTCTTTCATGTTTTTGTGTGAATTGTTAGGAGAATAAATGGGATAACTTCATGTGTGCCCAACTGAGATCCTTGGCAATAATTTTGTACATTTTTTTCTCCGTTGCTGCCTTTTTTTCCCCCCTAGAGTGATCCCAGCCAATCAGTGACCCCTTTTCCTAGAGCGATCATAGCCAATCAGGGATTATGTAATGAACTTGATGATGTCATTGCATTACTAAGGTCATCTGTAGTTAGTCTATATGATGACTGACTTAGGGCAAATGCAGCCAATTGAGAGCCATGCTTCCTGCATCAGTCAAATGAGTGATCTCTGCCAATCAGATTACTGATCAAATTTACCATGCTTACCATGACTTACCATGGTTGCTTACCATGACTGAAAACTTTGCCCTTCCAACATAATCCTGAAAAAGTCACCAAAAAAAAAAAAAAGTTTACTATACTGCTGGAAATGTTAGTAAAAAGCCGCCTTCCCTTTCAGCTCAGCTCTAGTTTTACCCACTACTCTTTATTATTATTTATTAGATTTCTTTATAGAAGCCATGTTTGGGATTTCCGAAGGACTTGGTGCTGAGCTTGATAAGATTGAACTCTTGACATGCTGAAGTACTTCTGAGACATGCACAGCTGGCTCTGGTAATTCCGCTGAATACTGATGTTGCAGTCTTCCACTCTTGTACAGCGAATATGATTGTCGTGCTGAACTTCATCTAGAACAAAAAGTAAAATCCATTCTCGGCATTCTTGCCTGTTGCTATATTTTTCTCTTGGCCTTATTACTCCTCACCAGCTTCTGCCTGTGTCTCACACTTCCAGGGAGCAATAAACACTTCCATTCACAACCTCAGTTTTTAATTAGAATAATACTGTGGCCTCTTGTATCTTGAAAAAAAACACATTTAATTTTGTGCATGTAACTGAGAGCTCAACACACTGACCTCTTCAGATTTTATATTAAGGAGTCTGGGCTTCCCCACTACCTCTGTGAATTATTAGTTGAGGCCTATGAAATTAAGGGCGCAATCCTAAACTGAGTTAGGCCGGCATAAGCTAAGCCAGCAAAGTTTGGCCAGTACAATGGACACCATAAAGTATGTTTGGACCACTGTCGGAGTCAGAGAGGCCAGCACACAGACGTGAGCCATCCTCTCTGACTCTGAGAGAAGTCCAAACACACTTTATGGTGGCCCTTGGGCTGGCCAAACTTGGCTGGCTTAGTTTATGCTGGCCTAACTCCAGTTTAGGATTGCACTCTAAAATATAAAAGGAAGGGAGGGACAAGCACTGGCTCTTGCTAACCAGATGGTTTTTCTTTTACATATCAATCAATCAATCAATCAATCACTAGTATTTATATACCGCTTTTCAACACAAAGTTCACAAAGCGGTTTACAGGCAAATAATAACATTAAAGTTAAATGGCTCCCTGTCCCAAAAGGGCTCACAATCTAGAAATGCATGACACACACACACACACACACACACACACACACACACACACACACACA
>JAJKFI010000076.1:4275402-4293542 GCA_029204185.1 Lerista edwardsae
CACCACCACCACCACCACCACCACCACCACCACCACCACCACCACCACCACCACTCTAGTTTGCCTTCAATAATTCGGCAGTTTGTTTACTGCTCTGTTCAGGAAGCAGTCCAGACTTTCTCCATTGCATCGCATCAGCTATCTCAATAATTCCCATTCCAGCCCAATTCCAGAGGAGGCTCTTGACTGTGCTTTTTCAGGCTTCATTGCTCCTTCCAGTGACCCTCCATTAGGGATGGGCAATTCTCTGCCATGTGTGTGATTCAACCATTCCGCTGACTATTATCAGTCGACGACACCTCTGCCAACAGGAATGCAGCAAATTTATGTGCAGTCTGCCTTGCACATGCGTTCTGGATGGCCCCTCTGGACTTTCGCTGCACGGATTAGATGGGGTGGTGGTGGACACTGTCTTTAGCTCCTGGAAGAAGCAGCTGCAGCTTCCTTTGAGCAATCTTGTTGCCTCTGCATGCCAGTCTGGGTCTAGTCTTTCTTATGCTACCCAGAGAGAGAGGGTGAGCATGCTAACAGAGCATGACCATAGTAGTTCTAATGGCACTCTAGTGGAAAAGGTTCAATGGCAGAGGGAGGAGCAGAAGGATTGGAGCAGAAAACTTCAGGGCAGGTTTGGGACCAGAGTTCCCCAGAAAGGGTAGGATATTGCCAAGAGGGTTCAAAGGGAAGACTTTGAACCTGGCACCTGGTTGTGGCATCACCATCAACAGCTTCCAGGGTTTGTAATTTCAAGCCAATCAGGGGTGAAGGAGGGCAATCCAGTAGCAATGCTCTGCTTGCCATGCTCTCCTTCGGCATGGAACAATCCATGCTGGAGCCTCAGTTACAGAGCAAGGTGTTGGCTATGGGCACTTTGCTCACCACCCCAGTGCAGGGTCCCTCCAGGGTCCCTCTTTGGCCAAATTGATCAAATTGCCCTAAGGCCTGCTCTGGCGCAAAGAGAGGAAACAAAGCTCTAAGCAGAAACAAGGAGGAAAAAAGAGAGAAAAGTGGGGATGGCACTGCAGAGGCTTGAACCGGAGCCGATGACAAGCACAACCTCTGCTAACTGGGCAAGAGGCACTTTTTCAAGTAGTGTTCCTCTTATATTTAGCAGGGGGAAAGCAATTGTCCCTGTTCACCCCTGTGCAGGGTCTTTTCTAGTGGCTGTTGCTGGTGGTGTTCTGCAGTTTTTTTTAGATTGTGAGCCCTTTTGGAGCAGGGAGCCATTTAGCTTTATTATTTTTTGCCTGTAAACGGCTTTGTGAACTTTTGTTGAAAAGCCATCAATACATATGATTGATTGATTGATTGATTGGCAATTCCCACTATGTAGGAACCGAATCCCTCCTTTGCAACCAGTCACTTTAGCCTTATGCCACTGGGTTGTGCATGACATATGTACATTTCAATTGTTCTTTTTCTTGGCAAGGTATTGGTAAGCAGCAGTTCGGAAAGGATCAGGCCCCTAATTATTTTGTAGCTTTGGCTTGCACACACGTGCATTCTCTACCACTGGTGTATTTTTGTGCTCATATTTTGTGCTTAGATCATCTGGGGGGGGCCCTTTTGACTGTGCCACCACCAGGAGAAGTGAGAGGGGTGGCGGCCAGGAAGAGGGCCTTTTCGGTGGTGGCCCCCCAACTTTGGAATACCCTCCCCTTCAAATTGAGAACAGCCCCCTCTTTGTTAACTTTTCGGCGGGGGCTGAAGACCTTTTTATTTCAAAAAGCTTTTTAACTGTTGACAGGTTGGCTGGCTGGCTGGTTATACTTTTATACTTTTATATTTTATGATCCACATGGCTTGTTTTAAACTCTGTTTAATTTTTTGTTTTATTGTATTTTAATATTGTTTAAATTGTTTTTAATGTTGTTTTTATATTTTTTATTGTTGTAAATGCCGCCTTGAGTGCCTTCGGGCAATAGGCGGGGTATAAATTCAATAAATAATAATAATAATAATAATAATAATAATAATAATAATAATAATAATATCCACCCACCAGCACATAATATCTAGTGTATCACCAATAAGTCTCCATAGCAGACGACTGCATTAAGAGATCTGTGCCTTTCATGACAAGTAGTAATTCCATTACACTTTCTGTCTTTACTCTCAGCAGAGCAGGACTCATTTGAGACACGACTGGCTTGGCATGCCAATTTGCTTGCCACCCTTGAGAAATTTCAGATAATCTGTAAAGGGGACACACGCAATCCTTTCTTTGAAAGGGTAGCTTCTTGAATTTAATAATTCAGCAATCAACATAATTTAAATTAATTTACACATACAAAGGATTCACTCCTCTTTGAGAACTGTCAACTCCATAACATTGATGTTTATGCAGCTGAGCAATTTATGATGATCTGTTTTGTGCCTTCAAGCGCAGAGAAGTGAAGGGCTGTGATGTCACCCACTTCCTACCAAGACGTCCTTTGGGCCTGTATCCTGGGGGTTGCTTCAGAAACATTTTATGAACAGAGAGTGCACTCCAGCTCTCTTAAGCTCAATGGGAGCTCTGCCACAAACTTCAATGAATAGTGAACTGTGCTCATAAACATTGCAGTCGTAAACATAAAGATCCATGTTTCCTAGCTGCTCTTCGCATTTGCTGACACCACTATAGCTCCTATAAGGAGCGGTGCTGTTATGGCATCTCTGTGATGGGTGTGTGCATGCGTGCATGTGTGTGTATGTGTGTGTGTGCGCACGTGCAGTATCCTTAGGACATCTGCCCAAGGTTGGTGGGGATGCCTGTTGTGTACTTCTCATTCATATTAATTGGGAAGGGAGTGTCCCCCAGCATTTTGGTGCTTCCCTGGCCATCAGCATCGGGGCTAGCTGGATGCGGTGACTGGCTCCATGGATGTCATTTAAATCAGCTTAATACAAATGAATGAGCTGACATCAGGATGCCACACCATGGGCAACAGGCTGTATCAGGTTTCTGTGGATGCTGACGGCAGTACAGAGAAGTGCTATGGCAGCAGCACTACTGGGAATATAGTGCTGGTGTAGCATTGCCTGGATAGGTTTAGTATGTGGCTGATACTGTGCTAGTATCTGCACACATTTGGGACAATAGTGAATAGGATTGGGCAGCAATTCTTCAAAAAAATTGCATGGTAGCATGCCCTTCATGTAAGATAAGCTAAATGCCGTCTCTTGGTTAGCACTTGTGAGAGATAATGGCCTGGACATTAACGTAGACACGTTTCTCAGTTTGCCTCCTGCTGAGCCTGATGCTTCTTCTCAGTTCACCTGAGCATTCCTGATGATAACCTCACTGCTCCTGCTGTAAGAGAAGTTCCAGAGCTCCATTCCCCTCCATTGCTGCTACAGCAGCTAGATTGGGTAATAATGCAGACTCTGTAAATAAACTTTCCTTGACCCCCCAACACTACTGCTGTCATCAGGTGAGCAATGGGCAGCAATGAAGGTGGATCAGATCCAGGAAGGGGGGGGGGAGTTCGGTAGTAGCAGCACCCACCAAATACTAGCCAAAATACTCCCCAGAGTATACTCACCAAATACTCCCCAGAATTGTGCCAGTGAATTCGCTGGCACAGATCCAAGTGCGGGTGTAGATCATGAGTGTGTAGCCCAATGCAGAGGGCAAAAGTGGGGCAGAAAGGCGGGGTATAAATAAAATAAAATAAAATAAAATAAAATAAAATAAAATAAATAAATAAATAAATAATACATACATACATACATACATACATACATACATACATACATACATACATACATACATACATAAAAATGATGCCCTGGAAGTGACATCACAACAGAAAGTTATATCACAGTTGTACTTCATTTTCTTGGGGTTTCTTGGCCATAACTTTTGATATGACACTCAGATTTGTTTCATTGCATTCAGCATTAAATTCCTCATTGAATGGTATATATAACATGATCATATTATTCATATATGCCAAGGTTTTTACCATTTTGGCCACAAGCTCAGCTTGTTGCCTCCCCTTTAAAGCTCGTTGCCTGGTGCAATTGCACCCCCCCTGCACTTCTTTAGCTACGCCCCTGGATCCAAGTAACACTGCCCATGCCTCAGTGGCTTACGTCTAGGCAAAGTTCTCAAAACCTCTCAACTGCCTCCCCCAAAAAGACTCTGCACAAGCCTTTGGCATGGCTGCATTGGATAGAATTGGGCCTTAAGTCATTTATCATTGGACACCGTAGAGTGTTGAAGGCCCTTAGGTAAAAGAACAATTTCTAGAACTTCATACAATTCCCATACCTGCCCTTGGACTCTGTAATTGACTGGGTTGTTCATATAAATAAATAAAAGGTTATCTCTTGGCACACTCTTGAAAAGAGAGAATGTATTTTCATAGCCCATTAGCTTTGGGTTATTCGTCGCAATTTTCAAGCCGTGTGCACTTGTTGAGTTGTAACAGAGCTCTCCGAGCTTTCTCATTCTGGACCTTTCTTTTGAAAAAACTATAACGTCCATTAGCCCCTATTCACAAAGAGAAGAATTATCTTTGCAAAGATGAGATGCTTGACATTTTCTGTGAAAACTCTGGCAAGGAAGAACCGAGCTCTGGCATCTTATAGACAATTCTCCTGAGTATTCCTTTTTGTTCTGTAGTGGCCTCCTAAGGTATTACACATATATTACTCGGGAGTCTCTTTTCCATACATAATTCATCCAGAATACTTCCTTTTGACTAGATCTGTGCCACTGCTGTGCCCAAGCCCAAAATGAAGGTATTTATTTCCATTTAAATATAAAAGTGACTTCTTCAGCTGGGATTAGCAATTAGTGAAGGAGAATTTGACATAACCTAGGAAACTATTCAGTGTGGCACTTCTCTTCTTTCTCTCTGTAGCTGATCTTGCCAGTGATATTGAGAGCGTAATCCTAACCTGGAGTTAGGCCGGCACAGTTAGGCCAGCAAAGTTTAGCTGGCACAAGGGACACCGTAAAGTGCATTTGGACCACACTTGGAGTCAGGGAGGATGGCGCATGCCTGTGTGTTGGCCTCTCTGATTCCGAGAGTGGTCCAAACATACTTTACGGTGTCCTTTGTGCTGGCTAAACTGTGCTGGCCTAACTGTGCCAGCCATCTCCAAGTTAGGATTGTGCCCTGAAGTACAGTTCTCTCTCCCCCCTCCCAGATTGAAATTACATTAAAAGTCCAACTGTGAAATCAATATATTTCAGACTCTGACATTTGGAGCTTGCCTTGATAGCAAATGTTCTGCCTGTAATAAACTGGGTTATCTTTTTTAAGATCTGATGGAGCTGAAGCTCGGGAAGAAGATCAGCAATATTAATGTAGTGAACCATTTAAACAAATCAATGTTGCCATCGACTCCAGGAGCCAGGAGTGTAAACAGTTGATTCTCGCTTGACGCAGAGCAGGCCTGCCATTTGCACAGCGTGTTTTCATTTATGTGCGTGTTCATTTATCAGTAAAAGTCCTTTTGCTGCCATTAGGATTTTGGCAGCATTAAGAGAAGGCAGGCAAGATGGATTCAAAGATGTCAAAGCACGAAAGCAAACTAATCTGCTTTCTAGTCTAAAGTGAAATTCAGAAACACTCAGAATTCTTCAAAGTCTACCCTCCTCACTATCCCAATATGAGATGTAGTGTGAGGAATCACCAAAGTTCTATTTCCTTTCCTGCTTATACATATAAGCCTGCAATAGTCCCTTCCTGACTAATGCAACAGATTTTACATGCTTAATCAGTGGTTCTCAAAGTTCTTAGCACTGGGACCCACTTTGTAGAATGACAATCTGCCCAGGACCCACTGGAAGTGATGTCACGATCAGAAGTGCCGTCTTTATGACACCAGAGCCTGCTGCCTTCCTGAGAATGCAGCCATCAGTTGGGTAATTTCTCAGCCATTTTCCAAGAGCAAAGTGAATCAGAAAGAAAAAAGCCTATTGACAACCCTGACACAAGCAAAACAATCACAGAGCCCTCCCGCTTTCCAGCATCTTCCCATATTTTCCATATGGCTGCTCTAGGTACTTTGCGACCCACCTGAAATTGGCTTGTGACCCACTGGTGCGTCTCAACCCACAATTCGGGAACCACTAAATTAAATCCTATCCAACATTTCAGCACTGAGGTAGCTGGGCAAATAAGGCATTCACTGCATTCTGTGGTGGGGATGCAGTCACGGTTGTCTCCTCAAGGGAAAGGAACATTTGCTTGCTTATCTTGGGGCTGCATTGCAGCAGCAGCAGCAGCAGCATTGGAAAGATGGATAGGGTTGGGCCTCTAGTGTTCTAAGGACATCCTCATATGTCTCTGGCCCAGAGTGAGTGGACATGGTGCCTGAGCCAGGTGCCCAGGTGGCTTGAGGCCCTCAAGCCAAAATCAGAGAGATACAATATTCTACTGGTCAGCCCTCCCTTTGTTAACATGGACAAGCCTCCTGGAAATTCCCAAGTGACCAGTAGAAACCATGTCCGAAACCAGCCTCTTGTCTGAAACCAGCCCCTATATCTTGCAGGATCTTGGCATAATCTAGAAGTTTCATATCCAACCAGGAAAAAAACACACACAGCCATTTTGGCTCTTGACTCCAGTCAAAGATCCTTGCCATTCACATGCAAAGAGCCTATGTTCATCTTCTGCCCAGACTTTTGCAAAACAGGGCACAACAAAATCAAGCCTTCCTCTGAAGGTGAGCTCTCTCTTCATTCCTAGCCTCCCCAATCAACCATATTTCCCCAGGAACAACAGAATCAACAGAATCATCCAACCCAGCATCTGGAAACTGAGAGTGGCAAATGATTAGGCAAGATCAAGTTTAATATTTCAAAAGAATTACATGTCAGGCTATGGTCAGTCACTCCTCTGGAGTAGTGTTATTCAAACTGTGTGTCAGGTGGGTTGTGGAAAGCTGGGAGCAGCCATCTTTGGAACGGCAGACCTTACTCTTGGTATATTCTTTTTGTGAGTGTTAACAGTCTGAATTTTCAAGTGAGGGTTTTTAAAATTTTGTTTTTAGTTCAGTGCTTTTACCTAATATTTTGTCCTCATCTTGCTTTCTGTCAGGAATGTTTCATGGTTGTACAATTCCTGCAGTCCAAGAATGCCAATCTGCATTTCAGGAGTGTCATTCTATTACATTACAATGACAGCACTTCCTGCTTGATGATGTCACTTCCTGCCACAACATCACTTCCAGTGGGTCCTGACACGAATGCCATTCTAAAAAGTGGGTCCTGGTCTAAAAAAGTTTGAATCCCATTGCTTTAGAGCATGTCTGCTAACACTACCCTTCTCAAAACTAGCTTGCTGCAGGGGGCACCTTTGCTTTCACTGAAATCAGTAAGACTTTCCTTAGGAAACATGGATAGGATCGAGTTCAGTGGTGTGATTCAAATGATTTAGGAACAGGAACTCACTTTTGAGTTCAAATTCAAATGTTGAAAAAACAAAACAAAACCCGGAAGCAGCCACGGAGCCCGTTAGGATCCGGAACGCCCGTTCTGGTCCGTTCCCCCTGAATCAATCAATCAATCAATCAATCAACAGGTACTTATATACCGCTTTTCAACACGAAGTTCACAAAGCGGTTTACAGGCAAATAGTAATAATAAAGTTAAATGGCTCCCTGTCCCAAAAGGGCTCACAATCTAAAAAAAAAGGCAGACTGCCAGCAACAGCCACTAGAAAGATTGCGCAGGGGTGAAGAGGGACAGTTACTCTCCCCCTGCTAAATATAAGAGGAACACCACTGGAAAAAGTGCCTCTTGTCCAGTTAGCAGGGGTTACATCACTGATCGGGTCACTGAATGACATCACTGATCGGGTTGCACACTTGTGTGTGTGTGAGAGAAGATGGTGTTATGTGATTTAACACTTGCCAATACTGCCTGGTCTTTGATGTCCTTGGGTGAGCATTCTGTATCCCTACACCTAGATATACCTACTGTTTGTGCCATTGTGAAGGAAATGAGAGTACTATTTTTCATGGCACCATTTAAAGTATTTATTGTATAAAGTATCCCAGAATACAATCCTGTGAGGCAGGCAAGACTAACAGCACAATCCTATGTACACTTACCTGGGAATAAGTTCCATTGAACAACATTGGACTAAGGGCACAATCCTAACCAACTTTCTTGCACTGACATAGCTGTACCAAGGAGGATTGTGCTGTATCCTGCAATGGAGCAGCAGTCCCGGAGGCCTCCTCAAGGTAAGGAAATGTTTGTTCCCTCACCTCAGAGCTGCATTGCACTTACCCCGATGTGGGAACGTTGGTTAGGATTGAGCCAATAGTTTTAAGCAAACATGCATAGGCTTGTACTGTAAGAGAAAGAAAGAGGGCCTGATCCTATCCAACTTTCTGGTGCCGATGCAGCTGCAATACACCCCTGAGGTAAATGAACAAAAGCTCCCTTAACTTGAGGAGGCCTCCATGATGTCCCCACCAGCACAAATGCAGTACATACCAGTGATGGAATCTGGTAATGAAGATCCAGAACACTGGGCTGGACTTACGCGTGATTGGCAGCCCGTCCGTTCTGTTCCGTGGCTGCCCTGGCCTCGGGGGGGGGGGTGCTGCCCCCGGTTGGCGCGCCCCACTGCTGCTTGCCCAGGCACCCAGCGTACCCCCCACCCATCCCCCTGGCGAGCAGGCGCCCCACCGAGGCCAGGGCAGCTGCGGAATGGAACGGACGGGCAGCCAATCACGCGTAAGTCCTGCCCAGCATTCCGGATCTTCGTTACCAGATTCCATCGCTGGTACATACCCCATTGGGACAGCTATGTCAGGGCTGAAAAATTGGATAGGATTTGGCCCAGAGTGGGGCTTAGTCTCCTTAGCTCTAATCCAAACCTCTAACCATTACCCTGCAGTGCCTGTGATGAGGCTGCTTGTATAGCTGACCTGGCTCTGTTTGCTGAAGTAATACATAGGAAAAGAAAATAGGTTTGTTTTTTTTCAGTTCTCAGGGACAGACAAATTTGATTCCTTTTAAAAAGATAAGTGTGTTCCAAAGTGGGAGGGGGAATAAACAGCTGAGTTCTCTATATTCTCTATTTTACTTTCAGTTTGTGTTGTCAGGCTTGGTAAATTTTTAAGCAGCTGCCAGAGTGAATTTATTACAGAAGAGGCTTCCATTGTTGCATAATCCAGAAGGGAAAAGCCCCACTGACGGATTTCACTTCATCCTTTGTCTTTACAACACTTTAAAAGTCTCACCTACTTAAGATTCAAGAGCAGCATTAGTCAAAATTTTCAGCTCTGGAAATATATATAGATACAGAAAAAAAAATTGCCCTGACAGCTTAACTTCCAAGTTACCTTAAGTGACTTCTTGAAAATGATAGAGACTTAAAAAAAAAACCTGTATATATGGCTACATAAAATGGGATGAAACACATTGGTTTAAAAGAGGCGTATTTATTCATCCCCAGGTTTGAAGCAAAAGATCACTTCATAGTTGTGGTATATAAGCTTGCCACTTCCCCAATGCTTGTGGCTGCAAGGGAAATTAGCCTTGCTATGGGCTCATCTTGGTGTATGCGTATGCATGTGATGAAGTCTCTCCTGGGTCTCTTTCCGAGTGGGCATGTCACACCTTTCATGTGCATGCCTAGGTGAATCTCAGCACATGGGGAAAAGGAACATAAATACTCTGAAGACTATCTAAAAATTGGCTTTTCCATGTTGATCAGCAACGGCATAGAGAAGCCACATGCTTTCTGTGCAATGTTGTTCTCAGTGCTGAATCAATCACTGAATTTAGAACTGAAACATCACTTAGATACAAAGCATTCAGAACAGCCTAAAAAGAATGTTCTTTCAACTTTCAAAAAGTGTGATTTACTGAAAACAATCACTATACTTCCTGTTTAATGACATCACTTCCGCCCCTAGGTCTTAAGGGAGTCCCAACAGGTTGTCATACCTAAAAAGGGGGTCCAGGTACAAAATGGGTTGGGGACGACTGCTGTAGATTCATACTGCAACTGGTAGTGGTTCTTGAAGGCTCATGGGCTGCTCACTTCCTGTCCCCATTCTATAGGGCAGGTCACAACAGACTGGAAACAAACAGATCTTATTGGACGGCAGGCAGGGCCCATCAACTGAATAAACCTCCTGGATGCCTGGATGAACTCTGGGATTAAGGAGCTAAAGATCAGTGGCATTTCTACAGGGAGGGAATCCTAAATTTGCAGGAGCCTGAGCTCCTGCATAAAGCGGCCCCTCCCTCTCACCTTCAGAGCCATTCACAAAATGCTACTGCTAAAAATTGAGAGAGCTAGTCTGGCTGGGGCTGATCTAATCCTGAATTCACCCCTTTATGATGGAAGCAAATTTGGTGGGTCTACTCATGGGACCGACTGATATACTCTATTTGGTAGTGCCAAAATCATTTTATTTGGGGAAAAAAGTCACTTTCCATCCCAGTTCTCAATTCTGCTTAGCTTTCAACTGCTCAAGGACAAAACTGGGGGAGGGAGGGCGAGAGATTAGCTGATTTCAACAGTTTTGCTCTGGCCTTTCCATTTGTAGAAATCTCTCACCTTCTGCCATCGGAGCTAGATGAAATGCTCTCTGTAGACAGAGTAGAACTAGAGATGAATGACTGAGATTTGCTGTGTGCCAAGAAGATGTTGCAGTACTGTCTCCTGAGAATTTGTGTGTGCATGAAATCTAAAGAAAAACGATTGATGACTCGGTAGTTTTGAGGACTTTGACTGATGCATGGGCAATAATGTGCAATGATGAATGGGCAATTTTTTTTTTTTTTTAAGAACCACAATTCATAAGATACAATCATTGTATGAACTTTTCTGCCAGGCTTGGGTGGGAGCATGGTACTCAGACTGAGTGTGTGGACAATCTCTCCTACTGCCCAGATCAGAGCCCCCACAGATTCTGCAAGATTCACACGCCTTTTGTGTGTGGAATTAAAGCCAATCATGTGATACTATGACATCACTGCCAGGACTCAGACACTGGATGCATGCACCCTCCTGTGGCCCCAATGTCACCCACATATCCTAGTGTGAGTGGCCAGGTTGCCCTGCAATTTGGATAGGACAGTAAAATTAGCTGTCACTTTATTTTACACTCTAAAGGACGGAGTACATTGCACAGTTTGGGAGGGGCTGTGACTCAGAAAATCCCAGGTTCAACCTCAGTATCTACAGCCAGATTTCAGAACAGACGAGCATTTCAATTCTTAATGTAAAAGCATCTGTCAGATTAGAAGTATATAACCGGCCTATGTGTGGCACGAACAGATATAGATTTACAGATCCATGCATGCAAATCTAATATCTTATGTGACAAGGAGAAATCAGGCACGCAGATTATTCATCAAATCATGAAAGGGGTTCCAAATACAATGAAAGTATTCAAATACAGGGAGGACCAAGAAGCCTCTTTACCCAGGGTATTTGGTCTAGGCTGCCCCAGTCGGGGCAAAAGGATTGACAAAAGTGTTGTCAAAAGGATTACAAAATGGCATGGCTGTGAATTCCTGTTATCCTGGAAAGCCATGGCAAAACAGAATAGATAATTGGTTCCCAAACTGTGGGTCGGAACCCACCAGGTGGGTCATGAAGCACCTAGGGCAGCCATTGAAAATACAGGAAGGGGATGCTGGAAAGGGGGAGGGCTGTGTGATGGTTGTGCTTGTGTCAAGGTTGTAAATAGGCTTTTCTCTCTCTGATTCACTTTGTTATTGGAAAATGGCTGGGGAAAAAAACCCAACTTATTGTTGCGTTCTCAGGAAAACAGTAGGTTCTGGCATCACAGTGACAGCACTTCCTGCCAGGACTTCACTTCCGATGAGTCCTGGACAGATTGTCATTGGAAAAAAGTGGGTCCCAGTGCTAAAGAGTTTGAGAAACACTGGAATAGATAATTCTGGACTGGATTGATTAATGGTCTGATCTAGTATAAGGCAGCTTAGTATATACCTGGGTGGTGGATGCTGGGAGCCAGAGGGAATGATGGTAGGGACCAGATGTGACCACCAGTTGACAATCTTGGTAAGACCATTGTGGCATTGGAATATGTCAAATATTTGACCCAACAACATGGATGTAACACAGGGGTCAGGGAACTTTTTAACCTTTTACCCCAAAATATATTCAGATACGCTGACGTTACCCCCTTGACGTTACCCCCACCGCCAGAACAAAAGAAAAAAAAATTACAAATTGGAACCCATTGCTTTTTATTTGATTAATTAATGAGCTTAATTAATGCTATGTAAATATGAAGTTGTAAAGAGTTTGGGTACACCTGCAGACCTTGAGAGAATAGAATACTCCTATCTGTCCATTACCCCCAGGAATTTCATTTTTACCCCATTTGGGGTAATTTACCCCTGTTCCCTGACCACTGATGTAACATGCAATATTGGATGGAGTGGCTCTTTGAAAGAACAATATGTTTGTAGACATTGATGGGTGTAGACTTGTGCAATACCAATTCCTTTGGGAAAACTCCCAAAGGGTGGATTTTGTGCATTTTGGGGAGAGGCTTATCATGACCCAAATCCTCATTGCAATAGGGCACATGGACGTAAATATAAAAATGTTTACAGAAAAGTCAATATAAACTGAGCTGTATGTATTGGAAGCCAGCCATCATTTCCCATGATAACAGATGCTGAAAAAGACCATCAGTGATCATAGGAATATAATCACTGTGGTAGTTCACTTCTCACAATTTAATGTGTGTTCCTGAAGCCCCACTTAAAAGAACTAATTCAAAAATTAATTAGAATGCCAGAATAAGACACAGGAAGACCCTTTGCTCATCAGGAAAACCTCTGGTTCAATTGTCCTTGGTAATGGTCACATAATAAGAAATATTACTTTCAGGGACCAGCTAGAGCTTTGCCCGCCTTTTTCTTGGCTCATCTGCTTTTTTAGCACTTTTCACCTCATTAATTTGCGACTTGGTTCATGACAATCTTTATCCATGTGATTGTGTCGCCGTACACAAGATCAGGTTGAGGAATTTGACCATGTGAACCAGATCTCAAGGTCATACTGGTGATCACCATATCTGGAGTCAGAAAGCAATTTCAATCTAAAAAAAGACATGTAAGGGAAAGAGGAAAAGCTGGAGGGGTAGACGGGCTATCTAGTGCCAGAACCTAGTTGGAAAAAGCCCATGAAGATAAATGTGTTTTAAGACATGTCTTAGAGATAGGTAGAGATTATCTTGGCCTTCACAACAACCCTGTTAGATCAGTATTAATAGAGCTAAAATACAGGCATGCCCCGGTATCTGCTGGGGTTCCGTTCCCCCCCCCTGTGGATAACTGTAACTGGATAGTGGGGACACCTTTTTAAAGATAGGGGAACATCAGTGGGTTTGCTGCAACAAGGTAAAAAAAGATTTGTTCAATCTTCCTCTATCTTTTTTATAGGAGTCCCAGTATCCATGGTATTCATGGATAACTAAAGCCGTGGACACCAAATCAGTGGATAATGGGGCATGCCTGTATTTATTTATTTTTTTATTCTGGAGTGTAAACTTGGTTTACTTATGTGAGTCATTGGGGGCCATTTACTTTGCATGGGGCAGTTCAATCCTAATGGGGCTGCCCATGCTGCAGTACAGTGGCATGAAACGGCCATCACTGTATCTTGTGGGGTCAGGGAGGCAGCCAGATATCTCTTGGAGGTAACAGTTGTTCCCTTGCCCTATGCTGAGTCCTGGCAGCCTCTATGGGCCTATTTGGATCTGGACCAGCTCAGTCCGCTGGTGCAGATCCAAGTCAACTCATGTAGAGCTTTCAGGCCCACAAAGGGGGATAAGGTCCACAAAGGGGGATAAGGCCCACAAAGGGGGATAAGGTGCAGTTCTGGTCGCCACACCTCAAAAAGGACATAGTGGAGCTGGAAAAGGTGCAGAAGAGAGCGAGGAAAATGATTACGGGGCTGGGGCACCTCCCTTATGAAGAAAGACTGCAGCGTTTGGGGCTCTTCAGCCTAGAAAAGAGGCGCCTGAGAGGGGACATGATTGAGACATACAAAATTATGCACGGAAGGGATAGAGTCAATAGAGGGATGTTCTTTTCCCTCTCTCAAAACACCAGAACCAGGGGGCATCCACTAAAACTGAGGATTGGGAGAGTTAAAACAGATAAAAGGAAGGTTTTTTTTTACCCAGCGGGTAGTTAATCTGTGGAACTCTTTGCCACAGGAGGTGGTGATGGCATCTGGTCTAGATGCCTTTTAGAGGGGATTGGACAGATTTCTGGAAGAAAAGTCCATCGTGGGCTATAGGCCATGATGGATTGTGCAACCTCCTTACATTGGTGGTGGGCTACTTCACAGTACCGGGTGCAAGGGAGTGGCAACAGGATCCAAGCATCTTGTTGTCTCATGCCTCCCTGGGGCACCTGGTGGGCCGCTGTGAGATACAGGAAGCTGGACTAGATGGGCCTTTGGCCTGATCCAGCGGGGCTCTTCTTATGTTCTAAGTTCCAGCAGCAGCTTCTGCCACCTACCTGCCTCCCAGACTTGAGCCACCCTCCTACCTATCTTCCCCCCACCCAGATTTTCCCAATGCGCCACATTCCCCCACACTTCCTTGCCCCTTGCTGCTTGGTGGCCTACTTACCGTTTGATGGCTCCCAGGGCTCCTCCGACCTACCATGCTGGCCTCACTGCTGACTGTCATTAAATATTTTACGGCACATTTGTGATGGCGCTAACTGTCGTTAAATGCCTTATGGCACATTTGCAATATCCATCTTCTGGGCAGCATCAGGGAGACCAGTGCTGGCTCAGAATTGGATCAGGCTCATAGAATGCAATCCTAACCTGGAGTTAGGCAGCACAGGTAGTCCAGCAAAGTTTGGCTGGCACAAGGGACACTGTAAAGCATATTCGGACCACTCTCAGAGTCAGGGAGGATGGCGCACATGCTTTACAGTGCCCCTTGTACCAGCCAAACTTTGCTGGCCTAACTGGGCCAGCCTAACTCCTGGTTAGGATTGCTCCCTCAATGTGGTTGCTGAAATAGCTTTCTGGTTTTGTTTCTTGTTTCATCAATCTGGTGTTAGTGGTGGTGGTGGTGGAGAGGAGGGTTGTCTGTTGTGTGCATGGTCTGTGCCTTGTGGTGATGTTAGCCCACAACAACAACCACAAACATTAAATTAATTGCCTTTCTGTCTTGCACTCATTAAAAGAACTGGCTGGTCTCAGATTCAATTCAGTGCTATCCTGGCTACATCATTGCAAAACTGGTGCAATCAGGCAATTATTGCAGGCAGAATATTGTCCCTCAGCCAGTTAGCTAATAGCAATGTTCGTCCCACAGCCTACTGCTGAAAATAGATTATGTAAGGAAAACATACTCAGAGACGCTTAAATGATCTCTGGCTAGGTTTTAGATAATCAATTGGTGTTATTTAGTCCAATACAGAACAAGAAAAAAGAAAGTACTGAAGAGTGACAATATTTTTTAATCAGGATTGTCACTACTATTAAAGACATGCCAGCTCATTTTCATCTTTTTTGATTGGAAAATCTGTTAAAATTATTATTGTAATAAAATTACGCTAAAGAAACAAATCAGAAATCTTCATATTGGGTAATATCTTAACTGTTCCTGAGAGTATTGCTTAGCAATAAATATTGAATATATTCATGATTAAAAAAAAATCCTTTGATGGTGTTACTAAAACAAATGTAATCAATCAAGATAGCGCTTCCCAAAGTCGTGGGATGTGACCCACTATTGTGAAGCCAAATTGGGCCATTCCCCTTTAAGGGGAGTGGCCCAGTCTCGAGTGTCCTGATGGCATCACAGCTATCATGGCATTGTGGGCACCCAGGAGCTTTTCTTACCTGGAAAGGGGCCATCTTCAGGATTAGGGAGGCCCGCAGCCCCTCCGCAGGTCTCCCTGAAGCCAAGAAAAGCCCCAATTTGCATTTCGAAGCACACTCCCTGTGGGTAGCCTGTGACACTGTGATTGCTGTGGTGCCGTTGGGACACCATCCCCAACCCCAGTCCCTGAACCAGCAGCAATGGTCCCATAGTCCAAGGAGGACTTTGGGAACTGCTGAATCAAGAGATAGCAGAAGAACCTGAGCTCCTCTGTGCAGAGAATCAGAAAACTAAAGAGACAATTGGAAGTCGGTCTTATGCAAGAAATATATAGTAATCTTTAAACAGGTTTGTGATTGTCTAGTTTAAGTTTGTTTTGACACTGCTGTTTAATTCACAGATAAGGACAAACTCACTACATGATTACAGGTCACTCTACCTTTAATGTCCACCCTGAGCAAAGTTTCAACTGCATTTTATGTATTTAAATACAAAAAAATACATGGGTTTCATTTATCATTTATTCAAGGCAAGCCTAGCCCAGAGGGGTCAGGGTGGCTGCATCTTTTATGGGGAGGGAGCTGCCACTTATTAGTGCATTCTCTACTTTGCATGGAGTGTGCCCAAAGCCAAGCTCAATTCCCGGTGGGGCTGAGAAAGACCCTGATCTGAGAACGCCAGAGAAGCAGCGCCCGCCAGAGCACAATATACCAAATTGACAGCGCAATCCAATAGACCGTGCAGCATCGGCGCAACGGGGTTGTGCCGACGCTGTGTGCTTAGTGGTGACGCGGGGGCATCGATCAGCACCCCGGTGTCAGCGCTTGAGCAACAGGACCAGCGCTGCAGGCAGTGCTGGCCCTGCTGTGCCCGCGCTGAGCCTGTCTCGTGCCGACCGAAGCCAGTTGGCGCGAGGGAGGCTCCATGCCGAGCCGGCATGGGGATTGGAGGGAGGGTGGGAGGTGGGGCAGGACTTGGGCGAGACATGGGCGGGCTTGAGAGGTGGCCATACGGCCACCTCCTAAGCCTGTCCGTGAGGCCACAAGGCCCCGATTCAGGCCACACGGTCTCCTTGATGTGTGCCCGCTCTTTAGCAGGCACAGATCCGAGGAGCGCATAGGGGAGGCTAAAGCCTCCCCTACGGTAAGGGAGTGCATGCTCGCTTGCCATGGGGAGGCTCCAGCCTCACCTATACTGGGCTAGGATATGGCATTGGCCAGCCGGCTCGCCATTCCAGCACAGTATAGGATTGTGCCCTGATATAAAGCAGTTTAATTTTTGGATGCTGCATTGAGCACTTTATTATGGAAATGTGACACAAACTACAGTATTATTAATGCATCTCTGAGGGTCGAATTACACATTGTCAGTCAAGTGTAGGATCTCAAACCCCATCATTTACTTGTAGCACTGCACTACCCCTTTCCTCTGAGGACTTCAGGGTGACCTGCCTGGTCCTCTCCCCCTCCTTTTTCTCATCACAATAATCCTGCAAGGCCAGAAGGTGGATGACCAAAGGTCACCCAGTGAATTTCATAGCTGAATATGAGAACTAGGCCTCCCTGATCCTACTCTAAGCACTCTGGCTCTCTTGGGACAAGGGGATTTGCAGGAAGAATCAGCAGATGGATAAGGAAGCATTTAATCCTGTTCACTAAATACTTCCTCTAAATGCTGCCCTCCGCAGTTCTTAGCCATTTCCCCCATCCAGTCTCTGAGCCTAGAAATAAGCCCAACTAGGGAAAAACGCTCTAGTCAGGGGGTAATTAGCAAAGGGAAATTGGTGCACTGTATATTATCAATACCTGCTCTGTGAGAGGATGGAAAGGAAGTATAGAAAGGAATCAATATTTCATGACTGGAAGACCTTTCTGTACAGTGTCATTGATGGGCAGCCGAATCCTATTGACTGAGAGCTGCTATTGAATGGGAGTGTCAGAAAGCATTAAACGCTTTGCTGAGTAAACAGCACCGGTGACAAGGCCTACTGCATCCTGCCCGACAGCTGCCAGGGCAGGTACGTTTTGTACCAGGCAGCAGAGGCAGGAGAAGAGGTGAAGGGAGAGCGTTCTGGAGGCATAGAGGGGGTGTTTCTACACAGGGGGATGGTGGGGCGGTGGCGTTTCAGGCCCGGGAGGGGGCAGAGATCGTGGAGCAGGCTTCCTCTGCATCCCCCATCTTTAGCTGGTGGGCGTTATACGGGGTTAATCAGTTCTGCACCGGCTGAATAGCTGGCACAGATCCAAGTATTCCCATTGGGCAGTCTGGGGTGCCACACAGAGTAAATAATAATAATAATAATAATAATAATAATAATAATAATAATAATAATAATA
>JAJKFI010000076.1:4293552-4315878 GCA_029204185.1 Lerista edwardsae
TAATAATAATAATAATAATAATAATAATAATAATAATAATAATAATACATGTATTTATATACCGCCTTTCTTAAGGTCACTAGATTTCTCTAATGATTACAACTCAAGGCGGTTTACATAGGCAGACTTCACAAACCCGAAGGTTTTTACAATTTACAGAATGTTCTGTCTTTCAAGAACCACACTCAAACAGATCTTTCTTTCTGGATTTAGCCTTCTTTCTTTAGCCACCCGTCTGTCGTCTGCTGGCTGATGAGGCTTCCCTGCTCTCACCAGAGATGCAGCTGCGTTCAGCACACTCCTCCTCCCACGAGGCAGCTGAAACTCAGCTTTTAATCAGCCGCAGTTTGCAAGGTCTGCCGCTCACACAGACTTCTGGCAGTCTCGAGCTCACGACCTTGAGATCTTCAGTTGTTATCTTCGGGCAACGCTGGATACAGTGTGGCCCAAGTGGCCCTGCAGCGCCAGTGTCGAATAGGATTGGGCTGGGAGTGCCTTTGACATTCTTCCCGCTCTTCCATTCAAAGACACACTTACAAAGGATATGTAAATAGGAAACAAATTCAAGTGTATCCAATAAATTATTCAATGGGAATGGTTCACTTGGCGCTTGTATTTTCATTAAGCCAGACTCAAAGATGTCAAACCCAGTCCGTGTAGTTAAAAAGCCTGGAAAAAGAAAAAGAAAAGAAAAAGACAGATGAAGAAGCATCTGATTAAAAGCAGCTCTTTAAAAGAACATGTTTTTAACCAGGGACAATTCATTTGCCAGGTGACAGGACAAACCTGGCAAGAGAGGGAGGTTTGATTTCTGAAGGGAAGTATTGTATGCTTAAATTGCAGGGACGTCACTGGAAGTAACAAGCTTGGTTTGGAGGCTGTCTTTAAATTGACTGAAATGGAGTACATGTGGTTCTTGGCAGAGCTGCCCAGTGTGGAGCCAGAGGGGGCCTGTGCATGTTTTTGGGACCAGCAGAGGTCGCCTGATGCTTCTGATGCCTTGGTCACTCTGAGGGCTACTGTAAATCTGAATCAGCCCAGAAAAAAAAATGTTATACAGGGTAAGCATCTGATGTGTGGCAGTGCTGTGCCTTTCTGATTAAATCTTGTAAATTTAGAAGTGCAGGTGTGCCCAGGTATCCGCTGATTCGGTATCCACAGTTTCAGTTATCCACGGATACCGTGGATCAAAAAAGGTAAAGGTTTCCCCACGACCGAATGATCTAGTCGTGACCGACTGTAGGGGGCGGTGCTCATCTCCGTTTCAAAGCCTGTAGAGCCGGCATTTTTGTCCAAGGACAAGCTTCCGTAGTCATGTGGCCGGCATGACTCCACGGAACGCCGTTCCCTTCCCACCAAAGTGGTCCCTATTTATCTACTTGCATTTTAGATGCTTTCAAACTGCTAGGTTGGCAGGAGCTGGGACAAGCAACGGGAGCTCACTCCGTCACGCAGTCTTGAACTCCCAACCTTGCGGTCGAAAGCCCAGCAACAGCGGATTAATTCGCTGCGCCACCATGTTCCCTTATACCATGGATACTAGGATGCCTATTAAAAAGACAGGGGAACATCAAACAAATCTCTTCTTTAACCTTGTTGCAGCAAAACCACTGAGGTTCCCCTGTCTTTAAAAAGGCGCCCCAGTTTCAGGTATCGATGGGAGTGTCTGGAATGGAACCCCAGTGGATACCGGTGCATGCCTGTACTTCAGACTGCTTTAAAATTTACAGGTGGCTTACAATACTGCCTAGCCAAAGGGGTGGTGGTGCGTAAATACTGCAGGGGCCGCAACGCACCATGTAAGCGGCTACTCCCACCCACCATTGGAGCCAATCGGAGAAGTGACAGTGTCACAGGCCCTTCCTGAGCCAAATGGCATCTCCTACACATGGCCATCACTGTCCGGAATGACTCTGATGGTGAGTGGGAGGGGCCACTAACACGGAACATTGTGGGCTTTGTGGCCCCTGCAATCCTTGCTGTGCTGTCATTCCCCCACCCCGCCCCGCTCAGCAATAACTGTTAAGTACTTACTGTTAGCCAGCACACGGACACACACACACACACCTTTATGCACAAAGCATTCTATAGTTTACCTGCTTCTGGTACACAAAGCCGCAGTAGTGTAGCTGGCTAACAGTAAGTACTTAACAGTTATTGCTGAGCGGGGCGGGGTGGGGGAATACCAAAATAATTTACTGGCGTTTCACTTTGCCTGAGGGTTACTTCAGCATATTCACTCCATAACTGGTTTTGTTTAATGCTGCTGCCATCTTCTGAAGCAGCTCCCCTTTCCCCACCCACCCCACCCTCCAAATTACAGCCACATCAAATTTTTATGCATATGGAGTATCCACACAAGCTGCAGTCTGTGAAGACACATGCCTTCCAGTAAATGGCGCATAAATTACCGACAGAGTTCATGCGTGCTCACAGGCACTTGCAACAAAGACGGAAATGCATTCTATAAAGGAGTGGGCAAATGCATGGGCCATAATGCTAAGGACAGAGGTTAGCATAAAATGATGTTTAATTTATTGTCTCTGCAGCTGTGCTTATGTTATAAGGAAAAACGTTTAGTCAGAAGTTTAATACCACAGAGTCCACAGATGTTGTTCTACAACGTCAAACATTTATATCTGTAAACTAGAACATCTTGACATTTAGAACTGTGTGGGTGTAGAAGAGCTGGTATCCCGTATGGGTGCAATCCTAACCAACTTTCCAGCACTGGGGCAAGGGCAATGCAGCTCTGAGGCAAGGGAAATAAATTCCCTTAACTTGAGGAAGCCTCTATGTTAGCCTCCCAACAGCAGGATGCAGCACATGCCCCATTGGCGCAGCTATCTCAGGGCTGGAATGCTGTTTAGGATTGTGCCCTATGTTTCTTAGAGCCGGGGGCACACAAGGGACACCATAAAGTTTGTTTGGACCACTCTCAGAGTCAGAGAGGCCAGCACACGGGATGTGCATCCTCCTCCCTGGCTCCGAGGGTGGACCAAACACGCTTTACAGTGTCTCTTGTGCGGCCAAACTTTGCTGGCCTAACTGTGCCAGACTATCTCCAGGTTAGGATTGCACTCTTAGACGTCTTTTCATTTTTTAAAGAAGCTGGCTCCAATTCTACTGTACCAATGGCTGATGCAACAAGTTTCTAACTACATGCTGTGCAACCTCAATACAGTTCCTTCTATGGAACTGAAAGCAGGAAATGCTGCCATCTGCGCCTCTCACCTTTCAGCTCCAGCAGGGCTATGCTGATATTACCTGGAACAATTCTCAAAGTAATTAAAGAGGACCCACATAACGCAAGAAGGTGAGGCAAGCATCTTTGCCGTTTGCATTATATGCTTTGGTGAATCCCCAATACGTTTTGCTGATAGGTGTATAACAATCTTGTCGACGTCCAACCAATCAGGTAATGAGGCCTGTGGAGGACTGTTCATTGCACTGGGAGATCCAGGGCCTCAGCATCCTGCAGCAAATGTGCGTGACAATCTAATTTATCTAACTTGGCAGTAATTACAGTGGCAATGAGTTAGCTCTTCAGAATTCTCTATGCTCACCCACTCGCGTTAGGAAACTGCAGAGCTCCTGCCAATAGGTGTTAAGGCTGAAAGATAGTTAAAGGGGCATGCACCAAAAGTTGGTTAGACCTGAAGCAAGAGAAAATGCTGTCCTCCAAACACGCAGGGTTTCATTAATCATCTGTTCCATTGCACTGAGCCCAAAGCTGAGGTAGAGAGGAGTGGACATGACTGAAGAGAGTGGATGGGGAGGCAAGGAGATTGCAGTGTGTGGGAGAAAGATTCCTGGCACAGGTTAAAGGCCTGCTCTTGGCTTGATTCAAGGTTACATTTGGCCTGGTCACCATGGGGGGGGGGAACTGCCATGCCGCCTGCCCCAAGTAAGCCCTGGACATCCCAAATTTAGAAAGTTTAAGCCACAGTCCTAATCAACCTTCCAGCGCTGACATAGCTGTGCCAATGGGGCATATTCTGCTTTCTGCAGTGGCGTAGTAGTCATGGAGGCCATAGGGTCAATGGGTAAGTCAACCCAGGTTTTCAGGGGAAATTTTAAGACTAACATCTCTTGATTTCAATCTGAGTCTCTACAGTAGATCAGTGGTTCCCAAAGCCCTACTCAGATGTTGGGAACTCTGTAAGTACCTGCGGGGCAAGGACTGAGGCTTGGGAGGGTGTCCCAATGGTACCGCAGTGATTGTGGCGCCATGGGTACATGTGCGCCATGTGGCGCCTTGTGCTTTTTACATACCTGGTGGGTCAGGGGGCCTCAGAAGGGTTGAGGTGGCCCACATCCCCCTCCGTGGGTCTCCCCGGTGCACAGATAAGCCCCATTTTGCGCTAAAAAGCACCCTTACGGGTTTCACTTGAAATCACTGCAGCACCGTCGGGACAGTGAAAATGTTCCACCCTTAAGGAATGTTCCTTAAGGAATGTTCCACACCCAGTTTTGCATCCCAATGGTGGGTCACGATCCACAGATTGGGAAGCATTGCAGTAGATGATAATCTTTTCTAAGATTTTGTACTGAGACTTCCAGGAAGGGGGGGGGGGATTTCATCTTACCTGCATAGCAAGGATCATACTATACCATGGTTTCCTGGTTGTCCACAGGATCCTGAGAGAACCCCAGGATCATGGTCCATCTCCACAACTACCCAGTCAGCCACATCTCACAGTCTTAGAGCTACAACTGGTGGCTCTTTAGCATTGTCTCACCTCCCAGTAGCACAGCCGGGGGTGGTGGTGTGGTAGGTAGTGACGGTGCCACAATGCGCCATGTAAGCGGCCCCTCCCACTCATCGTCAGAGCCATTCCAGGCAGTGACAGCCATGCAAAGGCACTTGCAGAACCAAACATCTACAGCGCGTTGCTGTCACTACTAGAAATGGCTCTAGGAGTGGCGGATCCCAATTCAGGACATTCCCGCGGGGCCCCTCCCCCCGGTGTGGGGCCCCTTCTCATCAAAAAAAGCGCTTGTGGTGCTGTGCGCGGCACCTGGAAATAGTTGGTGGTGACATGATGACATCACTGCCAACTGCTTCCAGGAGGCCCATTTGGGGCAGTTTAGAGGCAAGGACAGGTGGGAGGGCCCAAGGTAAAGCTGCTCTACTCACCCCACTGACTTACAGTCCATAGAGATCCTGGCTGCAGCAGGTGGCGATATGCTCACTGCCCTGATGTGGGGGCCTCCAAAGTGCAGGGCCCAGTGTGATGACATTGGTCGCATACATTGGCTTAAGCCCGGCCCTGCTTACATGTTACAGTGCCTGCTGTACTTATAGTGCCTCCCCACTCTGGCTACGCTATTTCAGCCTCATCATGTTCATGGTGGCTTTTCAAGATACATTTCAGCCAAATAGCAGGCCTATCCAACCTTCTGTTCCCTGCTGTTCCTGGGTTTTTATGACCTCTCCTTCTAAATGGACTACATCTCTGGCCTCATTAGCGAACTTATTGTTGTGTTAGAATCAGGTCAGAGTCTAAAACAGTGTGCAACTGCAGTTTTCTGCAATTTTTTCTAATTTTTCTTAAATCAATGTTTTCTTTTCAGTGCATCACTGACATATTAAAAAGAACAAAAAGGTAAAGGTTTCCCCACGACCGAATGGTCTAGTCATGACTGACTGTAGGGGGCGGTGCTCATCTCCGTTTCAAAGCCTGTAGAGCCAGTGTTTTGTCCGAGGACAAGCTTCCGTGGTCATGTGGCCGGCATGACTCTACGCCGTAGCACACGGAGCGCCATTACCTTCCCACCGAAGTGGTCCCTATTTATCTACTTGCATTCTTAGGTGCTTTTGAACTGCTAGGTTGGGAGGAGCTGGGACAAGCAACGGGAGCTCACTCTGTCGCACAGTCTGGAACTCCTAACCTTCCGGTCGGAAAGCCCAGCAGCAGAGGTTTAACCCATTGCGCCACCACATCCCTTCAAAAAGAACAAAGAAAGCTACAAATGATAGCTATGATTCAGGGGCTCTGAGTTCTTGTAAACAAACTTCACTTTAGATGCCTTTTTCTACTTTTCAATAGATTTTTACTGAGATCTTAATAAAATAAGTGTAAAAGCAAGGAATGAGCCACAAAAGCTCAGCTGCTTCAAGGAAAAGGAAGAAGTCAATATTCATCATAAAAAATGGCTATGGATGACCTGTTTATTTCCTGCCTCATTGAGTGAACCACATATTGTGAAGTTTCAAATACTGGTGTACCACTATTGATTTTGCTGGTTTTTTTGGTTTTTTTTAACAGACTGCGTGATTTCACAATGGCTCTTTATAGTATTAGCCTATAAATCCAGAAATTGCTGCAGAATTAGAAAGTGCATCCAGCATGTCCTATAAATCTCTGAAATGCCAACACCTTGTTCTGTTGCATGCTGTTGAGAATATTAGTAAGTGTGTCACGCCTAAATACAGATTTGCCCATTCACTATTGGACAGATTTGTCCAATAGATTCGCTACTATCCTGCTACAAGGGGTTCTTCCAGATCTGAACTTGCTTGTCAGCACTCCACATTACTTTTGGATGAACTTACGGTTTTAATTCTGCCCGTTTTGTTTTGAGCAGGTCCAATATGGGTGTTTGTATCAAAGTCTTGCATCTGATGAAACTGAGGGCACAATCCCAACCTGGAGTTAGGCCAGCCAAGTTTGTAGAGTATGTTTGTAGAGTATGTTTGGACCACTCTCAGAATCAGAGAGGCCAGCACCCAGACGTGAGCCATCCTCCCCAACTCCGAGAGTAGTTCAAACACGCTTTACGGCAGCCGTTATGCCAGCGAAACTTGGCTGGCCTAACTGTGCCAGCCTAACTCCAGGTTAGGACTGCGCCCTGACTTTACAAAAGCATATAAATAATTAAATAAATAAAATCAATACGCTAGTCTGTAAGGTGCAACAATGCTTTTTCACCAGACTCCTCCCTTCCTCCAATGTTTTCCGTCACACATGTACATTCACTTTCAGACAGATTAGTAGATGGGGGGATTTGAGAAAGGAGTGTCTCCTTGTGCCTCTAATTCGAGATGAGTTATTCTTATTCTCACAACCCAGAAAAAACATCCTATTCAATTCTGCTGGAAGTGTTTATTGCCCTGAGTACAAGGTAGCTCCCTCTACTGCCAATCTTGAACTGGAGAATTGGCACAGGAGAAACGTCTTCTATGGCCCAATCCTATGGGCCTGCTGGGTTGTTGGAACTCATGCCATAGAGTGCAGCCTGGCCACTGCTGCAAACGCTGAGCAGCCAGGCAACTGTGGCCTCTGTGGGAGCCCACAGAGGGAGCCCACCAATATGTTGGTGCAGGGAACAAGCAGTGGGGAGAACAGGGCAAGTTGGGTGGAACAGGGTGGAGATGGGGGCAATGATGGCTGTGTGCCAAGGGTGGGATTGGGGAGCTTATTGGAATTAGTTCCACCAATATCCCATCCCCCGTCCCAGCCTTGATCCCAGTGGCAGCCCTACTATTTGCGTGGAGGGGTAAGTGCCCCCCAGGGGGTGCAATGGCAGAACCCATGGGATGCAGTCAGTGGTGTCATCTCCTCTCTTGCAGACGGAACGCTGGGCGGGACTTAGAGTGATCGACAGCCCATCGACTCACTTCCGCTTTCTTCGCGCTCCCCGCGCAGCTTTCCCTCGCCTCGGAGGGGGCGCCTGCTCGCCCAGGCACCCGGCGCGCCCCCCACCCATCCCCCCTGGCGAGCAGGCGCTCCCTCCGAGGCGAGGGAAAGCCCTGCGGGGAGCGCGAAGAAAGTGGAAGTGAGTGGACGGGCTGTCGATCACTCTAAGTCCCGCCCAGCGTTCCGTCTGCAAGAGAGTAGATGACACCACTGGATGCAGTGCCTGCCACCAAGCCACTGTTTCCAATGTTGTTGATGCCACCTGCCCTCCAGAGCCCTCTCAAGGGCAAGGCAGGCTACACCCAATGCTCCATTGCCTTCTGAAAGCATTCTAACACCTACAGAAGGGCTTTAAACAGTACAGGTGTGCCCCCAGTATCCACTGCTTCAGTATCAACGGCATCAGTTATCCACAGGTACCATGGATGCTGGGAATGCCTAATAAAAGATAGGGGAACTTTAAACAAATCTTTTTTTATCTTATTGCAGCAAAACCACTGATGTTCCCCTATAAAAAAGCATCCCCAGTATCCACAGTTTCAGGTGTCTATAGTGGGGCCCGGAACACAGCCCCAGCAGATACCAGGGCATGCCTGTGCTTCCAGTTTTCGTCCGAAAACTGGAAGTATTGTTTAAAGCCCTTCTGAAGGCCTTAGAATGCTTCCAGAAGACAGCAGAGTGTTGCAAAAGTTCCGGAATTACAGGTGGGTTGGGGGGGGTGGCAGTTGCTGTGGGAGGGGCGGCAGTCTGAAGTCCTGGCCCCAGGCAGTAAATGGACCAGGGACGCAACTGCTTGATCCACCTACCAAGGCCCACTCAGATTTGCACCAGGAAAATTGCTGGCACAAGTCTGAAGAGACCCATCACTAGGCAGTGGAGGCTTACCCCAAGATAAAGGAACAACTGTTCCCTTAAGGAGACTTCCATGCCTGCCACACCTTGCACGATGCAATGCACACAGGACAAGAGGAAGGTTAACTGCAGTTCCTATACAAGCAGAGATAACACGGGGACAAACCCATCAGAATGAAGCATTGGGTTTTCTCTGTTCTGGCCCACATAGGACCAGAATGATGAATTACAATCATCAGCAGACCTTTTAAATAAGAAAGGGTGAAATTAGCATGGAAACAGGGCCAACATTTGTTACCTGTAAAGCGGGAGGAGGTCAGGGTGGAGAATCGCAACAACACAACTCTAGTTAGCTTAATACCTAAAATATTATCTTTTTTTTTTTGCCCCAAGTGAAAGGCAACCTAAAACAACTGTCATTCAGATTTCCTATATTTTTTAAGTCACTGTTCTGTATGATTTTTTTTCTTTTCAAGTTCTGCAATGTTAAGACAATTAGCACTTTCTACTTGTCTGTATTTAGTAATTAGTATACCAACATTGAACCATGACTTATCAGAGATGTGTGTATAATGCAGATCTGCAAGGATGTAGGGGGATGATGACAGAATGAGGTTGTAGGAAGAGAATTCAGCTTCCTAAGAATCTCAGTTTTTCTTTAAAGTTCTAGCCCAGGGGTATAAAACTCATTTTATTCAGTGGGCCAAATAGCATTCATGATGCCTGCTGAGGGCCGGAAGTGAGGTCATTCAGCAGGAAGTGATATCATTAATCAGGTCACAACAACTCATTAGCTGCAAATGACAAGAGAAAAACACACAAATCTTGATCATATTTCCAAGGTATGGAAGAGCCCAATTATCATGTGGGATGCCCTTTCAGCAGTGATACCGTAGCACTGTTCAGCAGCAGCTGTTCAGCAGTGATACCTTAGCACTGTCCATTGCATCCTGCAAGGTGTGGCATGTATGGAAGTCTCCTTAAGGGAACAGTTGTTCCTTTATCTTGGGGTAAGCCTCCACTGCCTAGTGATGGGTCTCTTCAGACTTGTGCCAGCAATTTTCCTGGTGCAAATCTGAGTGGACCTTGGTAGGTGGATCAAGCAGTTGTGTGCTGAGAGAGCCTGAGGACCGACCAAAGAGTTTCCATGGGCAGGATCTGGTCACTGGGCCTTAGGTTTGACACTCATGTTCTAGCCCTTATGATAGGTAACCTTGGAGGTGTTGCAAACAGAGAGCCGTCAGTCATCTGCCCCCTGCCCTCACCTGCTTGCTGATCCACTGGTGCTCTGACCCTGACTTGCTGGGAACACGTTGGAAGAGGATCATAGCAGTGACAGCCCCTGGAAAAAGAAAAAATGCTGGCATGGCTCTAAGTCGCCTCTCCCTTACAAGGAGGTGGGGAGAAGCTACTTGAGTTTTCCCTTCAGTTCATTTACCAGGAGTGTTGCATGCAGCCTCCTCTCCCGTTCTCTGCTCTGGGCTGGTTCAGTTTGCAATGAACAGAAGCAGTGGAGGCTGGGACATGACCCATCACCCCCTCTCAACCATGGAGGATGCATGTGTGCACAAGAGCACACATATACCCAGTGGCAGCATTTGGGCAGGGTTTACTCCTGCTTGACAGTGTATGGGCAATTACCTACTGTAATCTCAGAAGCCAGAGGCTAGCTTCCTGGGGCATAGCTAATGTGCCCAGGCATAACAGAAGGGTGGTTGACTGCTGCTTCTTGCTTTCTTGCCACTGTTATCATCACACCATGGGTGTGACTTTGTTCATACTAGTATGTACCAAGATTAGAATGGTTTCTCAGCTCACTGAAAACCACACAGTCCTCCCTTCCTTTGACCCAGATCTCCCAGCATCTCCTCGAAAAGGAAGCAGGGAGAGGCTGCTGGCAGCCTGGTCAGTCATTTCTGTCTGAAAGTTTAGGGTTATGCCTTCCCTTGTGCCTGTATCTCTCTGAGTTTCTCCTTCTTTTTGCTGCTGTTGCCCCTTCACTTAGCTCCTTTGCCCAACTTCCTTTTTTTCCTTTACATCCTGCATGAACTTCTGCATGCTTGTACCTTGTCTTCTTGGTCTGACAGCACAATCCTATCATGGAGTTAGGCCAGCACAGTTAAGCCAGCAAAGTTTGGCGGGCACAAGAGACACTGTAAAGCACGTTTGGACCACTCTCGGAGTCAGGGAGGATGGCGCGCATCTGTGTGCGGGCCTCTGTGACTCTGAGAATGGTCCAAACATATTGTGCAATGGCCCTTGTGCTGGCCAAGCTTTGCTGGCCTAACTGTGCTGGCCTAACTCCAGGTTAGGATTGCACCCTCAATCATATTCAAGGCCAAATGTACCCTCTGCATCCTACTTCCACTGCCCTATGAGGTCCTCCTCCTCCCCCAAAAGTATGAAACAAACCCCACAGATCAAACACTATTGGCAGAAGCTATTATACCCTCCCATCACGCCCAATGCATCAATTTCCAAGAGTGGTAGACTGCACATTCTGTTGGGAGTAATTGAGTGATGGAATACTGAGTGATGTTCATGCCTAAATCAGCTCTGACACATGTACTTACTGAGCCTCTTCTCTCTGTAATGTGTCTTATCCTCTTTCTCTTCCTGCTGTCCAGAGGAAGGTTGTGTGCTTATTTATTTACTCAATTTAAATCCCACTTTTCTCCCTGAAAGGCACTCAACTTGGCATACAAAATATAAAATCTATTTGAAACAATAACTTAGCTCAGTGGTTCCTAAACTGTGGGTTGAGACTTACCAGTGGGTCAAGGGCCAATTTCAGGTGGGTCGCAAAGCACCTAAGGCAGCCATGATTGAAAATATGGGGATGCTGGAAAGGGGGAGGGCTGTGTGGTTGTTTTGCTTGTGTCAAGGTTTTAAATTGGCCTTTTTCCTGATTGACTTTCCTATTGGAAAATGGCTGAGAAATAACCCATCTTATTGCTGCATTACCAGGAAAGCAGCAGGTTCTGGAGTCATAATGATGGGACCTCCGGAGTGCTTTCACGAGCAGCGAGTGATGTCCGCGATGAAGAGCAGCATCTGCAACAAAGTGCCCAGTGAGACATGCGAGTTTAGCATCTGAGCCAGTTCAGCAGCAGGATGAGGAAGCCAGGGCTCCAGAGTCTTTAAGAACGTTGGAACTAAAACAAACATAGCCATGCAGTCAGTCAGCCAGCAGGTGGGTGGGGGCTATCCAGTGTTTTGTACAGAATGCCACATGTATGACTATATGCCTCTGGGACATAAGTCGTGGGTGTGTCCAGTGGTGGGATTCAAATAAATTAACAACCGGTTCTATGATGTCATAGCCGGAGCAAAAAAAAAACCCCGAAGCCAGCCGAGGTAAGCGAGTGGGCGGGGCCTAGCCATTTAACAACCGGTTCTATAGAACCTGGGCAAACCCCCTGAATCCCACCACTGGGTGTGTCCTCGATGCAAGGAGCTCCAGGAACTCAGGGAGTGGGTCTGCTCCCTAGAGGCCTTGGTTGAGGACCTGGAGAAGCAGAGGCAGGCAGAGAGGGACCACGATGAGACTTCTGGGGACTTGCAGGCTTCGTCCTACCCTCAGAGAGGCAGCTTATCAGCTGCCGGGAAAAGAAGTCTCAGGGCTGGAGGACGTCAGCCTGGAACGGAGGGAAACAGTCCCCCAGTGGGGACCCCTTCTTCCAGTGACGAGCCCACACCCAGTCGCACTACGGATGCTCCTCGGCGGGAGGGGGGGACGTGGGCTCCTTGTAATGGGTGACTCTATAGTTAGGAACATAGAGAGAGGGGTCTGTGATGGATGTGAGGATCACATGGTGATTTGCCTGCCTGGTGCGAAGGTTGCGGACATCACATCTCATTTAGATAGACTGGTGGAGAGTGCTGGGGAGGAGGTAGCGGTTTTGGTGCATGTTGGCACCCACGATGTGGGGAAATGTAGCCGGGAGGTCCTGAAAGCTAAATTTAAGTTGCTAGGCAGGAAGCTGAAGGCCAGGACCCCTAAGGTAGCGTTCTCAGAAGTGCTACCTCTTCCACGCACAGGGCCAGCTAGGCAGGCGAGCTCAGGAGTCTCAATGCGTGGATGAGATGGTGGTGTCAGGAGGAGGGGTTTAGATTCATTAGGCACTGGGGGACGTTCTGGGACAAGCCAGGCCTGTACAAGAGGGACGGGCTTCACCTGAGCCAGAATGGAACCAGGCTGCTGGCGCTTAACATTAAAAAGGTGGCAGAGCAGCTTTTAAACTGATCCCTGGGGGAAAGCCGACAGGAGCCGAGTGGCGTCCGGTTCGGAACTTCTCGTCCCTATGGGAGGAGGAGGGTGGAGGAGTACCACAGTGCCATGTCGGAGTACAAAATAGGACTGCAAGTGGGAGTGTAAGTGACAGTTGGTCCAGTAGAAAAAGAGGCAAGGTGAATGGATCAAATAAGGGTCCCTACTGTATAGGTGTTATTTTGCAAATGCCCGAAGTGCCCAAGTTGGGGGAATGGGCAGCAAAATGGCAGCTGTTTTTCAATGTAGACAAGTGTAAAGTGATGCACATTGGGGCAAAAAATCAAAACTTCACCTATAGGCTAATGGATTCTGAGCTATATGTGACAGCTCAGGAGAGAGATCTTGGGGTGCAGGTGGACAACTCGATGAAGGTGTCGACCCAGTATGTGGCAGCAATTAAGAAGGCCAATTCCATGCTTGTGGTAATTAAAAAGGGGGTTGAGAATAAAACAGCCAAAATTATCATGTTATTGTACAAATCGATGGTAAGGCCACATCTAGAGTATTGCGTACAGTTCTAGTCGCCACACCTTGAAAAGGACATAGTGGAGTTGGAAAAGGTGCAGAAGAGAGCGACAAAAATAATTAGGGGGCTGGGGCACCTTCCTTATGAAGAAAGACTGCAGCATTTGGGGCTCTTCAGTCTGGGAAAAGGCTCCTGAGGGGGGACATGACTGAGACATATAAAATTATGCACAGGAGGGATAGAGTCAATAGAGGGATGTTCTTTTCCCTCTCTCACAGTACCAGAACCAGGGGACATCCACTGAAATTGAGTGTTGGGAGAGTTAAAATAGATAAAAGGAAATACTTTTTTTTACCCAGCAGGTAATTAAGCTTATGGAACTCCTTGCCACAGGAGGTGGTGAAGGCATCTGGCCTAGATGCCTTTAAAAGGGGACTGGACAGATTTCTGGAGGAAAAGTCCATCGTGGGCTACAGGCCATGATCAGTTGGGCAACCTCCTTACGTTAATAGTAGGCTACTTCAGAATGCCAAGTGCAAGGGAGTGGCAACAGGATGCAAGCATCTTGTTGTCTTGTGTGCTTCCTGAGGCACCTGGTGGGCCACTGTGGGATACAGGAAACTGGACTAGATGGGCCTTTGGCCTGATTCAGGAGGCTCTTCTTATGTTCTTATGTTCATGATATAACTTCTGGCGGTTCCCAGGCAGAATGTCATTCTAAAAAGTGGGTTCAGGTGCTAAATGAGGACCACTAGTTTAGCTTATTGATTAGATCAGTAGTCTATACCCTGGAGACCAAAAACTCCCTTGAGGTGGGTGAGGGTGGAAAGAGGATGGCCCAGTGGGTGGGCTGGTCCAGAGAGGAGAGTGGAGCACGAATCCGACATTTATGGTGGCTCCTAACCTCCATCTCTGGCTGGTCAGGCCTCATCTAGGCTGCTTGGATTTGCACCAGCAGTTTCACTGATGCAGATCCAAGCAGCCCCAAAAGGCTGGCTGGGACTTACCGTAGGGTAAGGGGAAATTACCCCAAGGCAGAGGCGGATCTACAGGGTGGGCAAAGCTCTAAGTGTTGCAAGAAGCCTCACCCTGTCATGTAAATCCCTCCTCTCCCTTGCTGCTGTAGCCAGTAAGCAACGCCAAGATGTTCCTTTTCCCTGTGAGGATTGGCTAAGACGGTGCAGGGGAGGAGTGATTTCCACTGCAAGGTAAGGCTTCTTGCAAGACTTAGAGCTTTGCCCTCCCTTAGATCTGCCTCTGCCCCAAGGTGAGCTCCAGCTGCTGCCTCACCTGCATTGGATGCAGCACAGGCCAGCCGTCCTACCTGTTCTAATGGAGGTTAGGCTCGGTCTGTCAATATAATTCAGGGCACAATCCTAAACTGAGTTAGGCTGGCATAAACTAAGCCAGCAAAGTTTGGCCAGCACAAGGGACACCGTAAAGTATGTTTGTAGCACTCTTGGAGTTAGAGAGGCCCTCACCCAGACGTGAGCCATCCTTCCTGACTCCGAGAGTAGTCCAAAAACGCTTTATGGTGGCCCTTGTGCTGGCCAAACGTTGCTGGCTTCGTTTATGCCAGCCTAACTCCAGTTTAGGATTGCGTTCTCAGTTTATATGCTTTGAGGTCAGTATCATTGGATTAGGAGGAGGTGACAATACGTGCTTGAGCATGGCAAGTGGGGGAAGGATTGAATCATTTGCCTAGGGATTCTGCTTTCTGGCTTCAGCTTTGAGTATAGTCATTGCTCACAGATATTGCTCTTAATGCAGGAGACATAGTTTTCACAGACGGCCCTTTATTTCCTAATATCTCCCCTGCATTACATACATGTAGAATTGATACTACAACCTGGGAGCATGTATCCCCTTAGAAACATCAAACTGCTTAATCCATCTGAAATCCTTGGATAGGGTTAGCAGATACAAGCAGGGATGGAGTGCCTATAGCCATAGAGAATTTGGGCAGGTGCAGCTTTTGAAACCCTTCCATGATGCGCTAAGGGGATACTTCTTCTATACAATGGTTAAAGGTATAGGCACTCTGGCCCATATCGGTAGCTGCTAACCCTGTCCAAGGATTTTCCTTGAGCTACATGTAGGGCATCAACTTAGAGCAAGGCCTTTTCAATTATGGCTGCTCCAGCCCTACGGAACGTTCTCCTGGTAGAGGCCCACAAAGAATTAGCATTGTCAAAACCGTGTTGTTCAGCTTTTAGTGGGTGATTTTTGTTGGCCTTCATTTACTTGTGTGTTTGTTTTTTGTTTGTTTTTTTGAATGAACTGTGTTTTGCTTTTGATGTGATGCATTTTGTTGGGGCAATTTTTTAAATCTTTCTTGGTTGTGGTTCGGTTTTGACTTTGTTTTAAAATACATATAATAAACCACAGTAAGTCTCAATTTGCCATTTAGGACTCACTGTCCAAAGATATAATCAGCCTCCCTGCTTGACCTCTATGCTCCACATTGGTGACACGAAGCCGGAAAGGAGAAGAAAAAAAAGAGAGAGAGAGAAACCAACCTTCAATTTCTGACTCCATTTCTTCCTTCAACAAGGGGAAAATAGCAATACCTTTTGAATTAAAGAGCTGTCTGAAAGTCTCCATCTAATTTCCTTCAGCCAAGTAATGAAATGTCCTTTAGCCAGCTGTTCAGGCTCCTGAATAACTAGTGTATTACTGCCTAAAATGGGGCTTATGGCCCCACAAGCT
Source organism: Lerista edwardsae (assembly GCA_029204185.1). Taxonomy (NCBI): domain Eukaryota; kingdom Metazoa; phylum Chordata; class Lepidosauria; order Squamata; family Scincidae; genus Lerista; species Lerista edwardsae. The sequence continues at coordinate 4,309,496 of JAJKFI010000076.1, forward strand.
ATAAAAACTGAAGCCACGATGCTGACATTATACACTCTGAAGTAGCTTCATTGCATTCAGGAGGAATTCTGGATAGAGAGAAGTTGGAGAAGTGCACCCTTGCAGTGTTTGGGCAGGAAAAAAAAATAATGAGGTTCAATTCATCAGAACTGTCTACTTCGGAATACTTCTTGCATTAAGGAAGTTTGTTACTGATCACTTAAAGGAGTCATACAAGGCAGATAATGAGGTTCTGGGGGGTCATTTCTTATCAATGCAGGCTATAAATGGCTGCAGATAGGTGGGAAATTGATTTAGGATGGAACATGGAAGAAGCTCTTTTTAAAAGACCTTACCTGTGCTACTTTGTTCAAAAGAGATAATATCTGCACGTCATTTTATTCAACAGGAAGCACAGAAATTTGTAATGGAGAATACAGAGCTCTGACCACTCTATGTTCTTCCAAGAATCCTGGGTGCCAAATTGGCCTACCCAATACTAGGCTCCAACAGTATGTAGTTTGGTTTGGGTTGAGTCCAAAGACTCAGCAGATTGCCTTTTGGAGTGCAATCCTAACTTGGAGTTAGGCCAGCACAGTTAGGCCAGCAAAATTTGGCTGGTACAAGAGACACCGTAACGTATGTTTGGACCACTCTCGGAGTCAGAGAGGCCAGCACACAGACGTGTGCCATCCTCCCTGATTCCAAGCATGGTCCAAATGTGCTTTACAGTGGCCCTTGTGCCAGCCTGTGTCGGCCTAACTCCAGGTTAGGATTGTGCCCTCAACCAGTAGAACTTGTACTACCGGTGGTACTTGAACTGGTGTCTGGTGGTACACGTGGAGCCTTCAGCCTCCCACCACCTGGCAGCGAGACCAGCAGTGTGATGTGACAAGCAAGAGTAGGAGGCTCATCTTGAGGAGAAGAGCTCCAGAGGTGTGTTTTGCAAGCTCATCCCCGCCCGCATCTGCTCAGAGCCTCTTACCTGTGTTTGTTTTGAAGAATTTATACCCCGTCTTTCCCATGCCGAAGCGAATTCCCAAGGTGGCTTACATGGGCAGGCTAATTTAAACCACCATTTTTCAATGGAGTTTTTAATAATAATAATAATAATAATTATAATAATAATAATAATTATTATTATTATTAATTATTAATTATTAATTATTATAATTATTAATAATAATAATTATTATTATATTATTATTATAAATAATAATTAATTATTAATAATAAATAATAATAATTATTAATAATAATATGGGACGTGGTGGCGCAGCGAGTTAATCCGCTGTCGCTGGGCTTTCAACCGCAAGGTTGGGAGTTCGAGACTGCGTGACGGAGTGAGCTCCCGTTGCTTGTCCCAGCTCCTGCCAACCTAGCAGTTCGAAAGCACCTAAAATGCAAGTAGATAAATAGGGACCACTTTGGTGGGAAGGTAACGGCGTTCCGTGCGCTACGGCGTAGAATCATGCTGGCCACCATGATCGGACAAAAACGCCGGCTCACAGGCTTTGAAACGGAGATGAGCACCGCCCCCTACAGTCGGTCACGACTAGACCATTCGGTCGTGGGGAAACCTTTACCTTTTTTAATAATAATAATAATAATATTTGGTATTTACATACTGCCTTTTCTTGGTCATCAGATTGCTCCTTTGACTTTAATTCAAGGTGGTTTACATAGGCAGGCATTTTCTAAACTGCAAGGGTTTTTACAAATCACAAACAAAGTTCTAATCTTACAAGAATAACTACATGCAGATGACACTTTCATCGTCCAGTCCTTCTTTCTCACTGCACAATTGCCTTCCACCGGCTGATAACCTGCTTCTTTTCTCTCACCAAAGAGCAGCTGGCCATCCAGCACAACTCCCCCTCTCACAGGCAGCTGAGACAGCTCAGATCTTATCAACCACATTCTCGAGGTCTGCCGCACATGGAAGCTTCCGGTGGTCTCAAACTAGCGACCTTCGTATCTTATCTTCGGGTATTACTGCAGCTTTAACCCTCTCGACTAGACCTTCTGCCCTATGCAGTATTCTGTGATTCAACGAATCCTCAGTCCCAGATGTAGCCTTCACAGTGTGGTTCTCTCCTCTGGCCATGTGACATTGAGCTTCAGCAGGTGATCGTAAGTCCAACCTGGACAGGTCCTCAAGGTTGGACTCCATTCTTTTGCCAACTGGCTTTCTCACAACATTCTGGCACTGGCTAGTCAGCTCCACAGTGACTCTGTTCTGCCACAACAGGTACAGCAGCTTGTCACAGCCTGGCATTCTGTCTCCCATCTAAAAATAGACTACAGCTCTGTTGCATTGTGTCTGGCCTCCCATTCCAGAAGCAACTGGCGACAACATCATTGCCAGTTACTTTCAGTGGTTCTTCCAATAGGTGTTTCTCTGCACAATACTTTCTCTCTCTTTCCTTTCCCTGCACATCACAATCACTTACATTAGGATCTGGCTGTATGAATGGCTAAAAGACATTGACTTGCTTTTGTTTTGATTCCCCTTCCATACACTTGTAAAATTATTCCCCCAACAAAAGTTTGTTACATCTTCACCTTTGCCTCCCTCGTCCTCCACCATCAAACTGTTGAGCTGTGCCATTGGCCAGTGCATCAGGTCCCTGTATACAACATGTTCATATCAAGGTGTGCTTAAAGCACACCAGGTAATATATCACACCTGCCAACAATGCTTCTCTGCTATCTGCATACAACCAGCAGGTCAATCTCTATGCAAAAAAAGTGAATGGATACAAATCTGACATAAAACATGGCAACAAAGACATGACTTGGGTACCAATGGCAGTCTCCATTCTCATGCAGAGACCAGCCATGGGGGAGGGGGTCCCCCCATTCCTTTCAATTATCTCACACATACACACACCCCATAATGATGGCCTTGATGATGGTTTATATACTTTCCCCTGATGGGGGAAAGTATTAAATCCCACCAACTTAACTAGGTGTGTACATGTATACAAACTAGCATAAGGCCATCATTATGGGGTGTGTATACGTGGGCGCAATCCTAACCTGGAGTTAGGCCAGCAAAGTTTGGCCGGCACAAGGGACACCATCAAGTGCATTTGGACCACTCTCGGAGTCAGGGAGGATGGCACATGTCTGTGTGCTGGCCTCTCTGACTCTGAGAGTGGTCCAAACATACTTTACGGTGTCCCTTGTGCCAGCCAAACTTTGCTGGCCTAACTGTGTCGGCCTAATTCCAGGTGAGGATTGCGCCCTGAGTGAAATAATATTTAGTGCTGTGCAGATTGTACCACACAGCCATTCATACATGTGGGAAAGTGAAGAGATTAAAGATAGCAACAACACTGAGATAAGGGCTTAACCTGCCCCATATGACATCAGTGTCTTGAGCATGGAGAAGATTCTTCCCTCCAATCATCTGGATCTTGCAAGGAGCTGTATATATAATAGCCCTAATAAGCAAATTAAGCTGCCAACACCTGTCCACAGCCTGTATTCTAATCAAGTTGAATACAAGAACACCATCAGTTTCTGTGAATGTTATTCTCACATCTCTTATGACAAGGGGCCAACAGCAATCAAAGATGTAAATTACCCACATTCCCTGTGAGGGGACCAGACAGCATGATTATGGAATTGTATAAAAGCCTGTCCTTGCTCTTCTTTTTAATGTTGATGGACACGGAGGATGCTGAGCTGCTCAGTGGAGTCAGCTAATGGATGTTCTCACTGTTGTGCTTTGCTGTTTACCAAGTTTAATTATGTAGAAATTTGCCCTTGCGCTCTTTTGATGTGAAGGCCTCACATTCGTGGAAGGAGTTGACAGACAGACAGGAAAGCAAACCTGACACTTAAGGCAGCCCTCCGGGTCAATTTACAGCAGCAGGAAGAAATTGTATTGTATTTCACTCAAAATTGGGTACTCTGAGACCTTGGGCAGCCTGCCCTCAGGAGCACTGAATGAATGAAGATTTGGAGCTGCTGGGGGAGAAGAGTCTCATTTATAGATCATTTATACTTGGGTTTTTTTCTTCTTCAAAATCCGACTAAGCAGTGGGCTCCTGTGTGTTCCACAAATAACAGTTCATAAAGGAGGAAGCTAACTGAGTAAAAAGTAATCATCTGACAAAAGAAAAAAGAAAAAGAAAGGGGGGAAGAGGAAAGTCTGCCAGAGATGTAGAATGCAAGCAATTCAGTGCGCGAAAAGCACAATATCAGGAGGATGCTTGGTTATACAGATTGGATCTCAGTGTCCATGGGGGATCTGTTCCTAAACCCCTGCGGATACCGAAACTGGCAGATGTTTAAATAAAGGAGGTTTCTGGTCATGTCTTCTGTGAGTTTTCCAGCCATGTGTTTGAACCTGCGGTTGGTCAAATCCACATGTTCCAAATCTGTTGATAGAGAGGACCTGCTGTACAGCGTAGTGTGTTTTTTGTTACTGAGGGTGCAATCCTAACCAACTTTCCAGCACTGACACAGTGGTGCTACACCCAGCAGTTGGGGAGCAGTCAAAGAGGGCTCCTCAAGGTAAAGGAATGTTTGTTCCCTCACTTTGGAGCTGTGTTGCCCTTACCCCAGTGCTGGAAAGTTGGTTAGGATTGCACCCTGGGTCTCCTTGTCAGCATACCTTTCTAATAAATTCACTGCATATTCCTTAGCAGTGAGTCCGAGCCACGCGGCTGATCTCCCCGGTTCCATTGTTCATCATGCACACATCATACAGGGAAGCAGGTCCATTTGGGTAAACCACTTGCAGCTTTTGAAAAGGACATCACAGGGAACATTTGACTGAGGGAGCAATCCTAACCTGGAGTTAGGCCAGCACAGTTTGGCCAGCACAAGGGCCACTGTAAAACGTGATTGGACCACTCTTGGAGTCAGGGAGGATGGCGCATGTCTGTGTGCTGGCCTCTCTGACTCAGAGAGTGGTCCAAACATACTTTACAGTGGCCCTTGTGCCGGCCAAACTTTGCTGGCCTAACTGTGCTGGCCTAACTCCGGGTTTGGATTGCACCTGAGAGTGATTTTCATCCTCCAAGTCAGAGTTCCACTCCATCACGCTCCTTTTCTTGACCAGAAGAGAATAATTTTGTTTGCAGTGAAGGTCACCTAAAATGATGATGGCTCTTTCCATGGTTGTGTCCAAGATGTGGCTTCAGCTACTGTCAGGAAAATCACTCTTCAGGACCCAGCAGAGGAAGCCACTGCATTGGCTAGGCGTGCCCTGCTCCCAATAGAGACTGCACTTCTACCCTTCATTGCCAAATAGCAGTTCTTTGACTTCAGGCAGTGAACGGGGCTAAGTGCCAGGTACAGCAGGAGACATTCTAAATGTTACAGATTTACATTTTATGCAAATGCCTAATTAAAATGAGCATTGAGAACCAAAAGCTCCTGAGCAAGCCTCTATTTTTTTGAATGATCGGATGACTTTTTGTTTTAAAGGAGTGATTAGAGTCGGTGACATTTTTATCGGTGACTTTGAAGTCATTTTTTAGCGTCTCATCTCGGTCTTTGCCAAGATAACCATCTCATTGATATTCGGGAGGGAAGCGATGACTTTCTGAATTCTGGAGGAGACTCTTCCTAATGATGGGGATGTGGTCAAGCTGACTTCCTTCCTCTCCAATTCCTATGTAGAATAATGTCAAGGAATGTCATTAGATTAAACTAACGCCAGGATTTAAACTTTGAAGAGTGTGCCTTCAAAGGGGGCAAGTGGGTGAGTGCATGCTGAGAGGGCATCATTTCCCATTTGTATTTTCACTGGAACCAGCTGGAACAGCAGTCCTGAAAGGCTATTGCTAAGCTATTGCTAAGGCTGGCCAGCTAGACTGTAAGAAAGTTGTGGAGAGTCAGCCTGCTGATCTGTGGTCAAATCTTATCAGCAGAGAAGGTGACAAGTTGCCCCTCTTAAAGAAACAGCCCTCCTGGGGAAATGACTCAAGCTCTCCAATTGTAATGCTACCAACACACACAATGAATAGAGTTCAGTTTGTCAGTTGTTTTCTCACCCGGTTTGTAAATCAAATCCCCTTTGATGGATGTGTTTCCCTGCTTTTATCCGACTTGAAAATGTCAGCTTTAACTCAGTTCCTCACTCAATAGGGTTTGGGGGAAGTGATTGTATTGGCAAACTGAAGGGCAACAGGAGGCAGCAACTTGGAGAGGAAGAACCTGGACATATTAGAAGCATGATACACACTTCAAAATGGAGATGTTCATTTGAATTTTGAAAATGGGATTCAAGTCTAGGGCACTGAGTTCCAGGTACAAGGAAAGTGCATGAACAGGTGTCTTGGATCAGGCTGATGCATTTTAATGGTAATTCTCCAAAGGACATTGTTTTGAGTTCCTTTCTTCTTCTTCTTCTTCTTCTTCTTCTTCTTCTTCTTCTTCTTCTT
>JAJKFI010000076.1:4315888-4332556 GCA_029204185.1 Lerista edwardsae
TTCTTCTTCTTCTTCTTCTTCTTCTTCTTCTTCTTCTTCTTCTTCTTCTTCTTCTTCTTCTTCTTCTTCTTCTTCGCTTTCAATAGAATACAAAGACATTTGGTATTCGTAAAAAGCACATGTCAATTATGACACTTCTGGAATCCTGGAGTGGAACCACTTTCTAGAAATTGAGACAAAAGTTTGCCTGGAGGAAAATCATGTTCTGACTGAGAGAGGAATCGATGATGGTTTGCAGACTAATATACCAGGACTTCAAACAGAAGTGTGAATGGGCGGATATAATTGGGTGATGAACAACAAATCATCACTATTTTGATTTGAGCTATTAAGCCTTAACTACTTTTGATATGCTGTTCCTTGATTTCTTGCTCCTCAAACAGCTCAAAACCATTTTCGTTTCTGATAGATATTTTTAACCACTTCCAGGAAACAAAGCAAGAATGTCCATAGTCAGAGCAGGTGGTTTTGTAAGCGTATTTACTCTCAATGGGATGAATGGGCAAACAGTACAGAAAAATCTGAAGAACTGGCAACAAAGATTGGGAGATGTGTTCAGGGCTGGCCTTAAGCCAATGTGACCAATGTTGTCACATCGGGCCTTAAATTTTGGGGGTCTCTGCACCAGTGCAGTGAGCATATCGCCTGCTGCTGCATCTGGGATCTCTATGGGCTATAAGTCAGTGGGGCAGCTTTATCTTGGGTCCTCCCACCTGCCCCTGCCTCCCATCAGCCCAAAATAGGCCTCCCAGAAGCAGTTGGTGATGACTCATCATATGACCACCAACTATTTCCAGGTGCCGCATGTGGCACCACAAATGCTTTTCTTGGAGAGTGGGGGGGGCAAAGGGAGTGGGGGCCATGGGAATGCCTCACATTGGGTCCCGCCACTCCTGGAGCTGGTCCTGGATGTGTCGCACCCTCTCCGCACCAGCCACTGTGAACAATGTGGTGCAAGATCCTTGCTTATGGCTACATCTCCAGTGATTTGAAGCGTGAATCACCACCTCTATTTGGGGCCAACGCCAATTTGCGGCAAAGTTTCCCCCCCATAGGTTCCCTCCTCTGATGATGTACCAGAAACTTGGCAGGCTTCCCAGAAGGCAGCCACAATGATGCATTGCCATAGTTGGGGCATCCTGGGAATATTAAAATGGCAGTTTCTGCCAGGCTGGTTCTCTCCTTGTTGGGCCTTTGAAGGCTCACTGGGCACTGGCAGCAATTGTAGCCATAGCGGTATCAGTGCTCCTGGTCTGGCTGGAGCTGCCATTTTTATTCCCCTGCAAAACTGAATCCCAGTTTTAATTCGGAGAAAGCATTGCTCTAGAACAGCAGTCTCCAAACTGGAGGCCGCTGCAGCAGCCAAAAGCCTCCGTGGCACAAGTGACGCTTACCATTCTGCCGGGGAGTATGTCCACAGCATGTCTGGAGACTTCTGCTTTAGAATGAGGGCACTGGGAGGGAAATAAAATGGCAGCTCCAGTCACAAACTGTACATGCATAGGGCATGTATAGTACTAGGGGATTTGCATCCTGGATGATTGCATCTTGGTAAAATGCATTCCAGTCATTGGCATCTCTGGACATGCCTCTCTGGACATTCACATCTGTTGTTGTTGTTGCTGCTGCTGCTGCTGCTGCTGCTGCTGTTATTGCATCCTGGTCATTTGCTATAACTGGGCAACAAACCCCCATGTAATACATATTATGCCTCTTACTCCAGCCCTAACCCTAACCATACCTCTGCATTAAAAAAAATAAAAAAGTACATCTATTATAAATATACATATATTGGAATGTCTGGGATGCAAAAAGAATGGCTGTAAATGTCCACATTTGACCGGGTCACCGTTGTCCAAGATTCAAGAGTCCTGCCATTGGCTCGTGCATGTGATTGGGAACTCAGGTGGTGTCAGGGTTCTCCACTGTGCATGCAGCCCTGAGAGTTCTCACCTTTAGCCCAACATGCAGAAGTTGGTGTGGGGCTAACTGGTGCAGTTCTGCTCCCGCTCCGCATCTGGGGTCCACCGATGAAAGGAAGGTGTGAATAGGGCTTGCATGTAACATAATTCCAGGGCCCTTAAGAAATAGGCTGGAAGTGCAGAGAGTCTTTAAGGTAAAGGTTTCCTCGCGACCGAATGTCTAGTCGTGACCGACTGTAGGGGGCGGTGCTCATCTCCGTTTCAAAGCCTGTAGAGCTGGCGTTTTGTCCGAGGACAAGCTTCCGTGGTCATGTGGCCGGCATGACTCTACACCATAGCGCACGGAACGCCATTCCCTTCCCACCGAAGTGGTCCCTATTTATCTACTTGCATTTAGGTGCTTTCGAACTGCTAGGTTGGCAGGAAGAGAATCTTTGTGATGGCACAATTCTGTGAGTGCACCTGGGGAGCCCCATCTGGCTGGAGAGCCCCATCTGAGCCCTGCTCCCCCCACTTTCCCTGTTGAGAGCATTTGTTGCTGCACACAAACTCTCTCCACAAGAACAGCAGAAAGCACTGGTGTAGCTCATGAAAGGGTAGTCCAGTGCTGAGGGCAAAATGATGCCCCAGAAGTGATGTCACAACAGGAAGTGCCATCACAGTTGTATTTTCATTTTCTTATTTTTTTGGTCATACCTTTGGATAGAATGAAGATATTACACTCTGAATTGTTTCATTGCATTCTGCATGAAATTCCACATCAAATGGTATATAACATGATGGTATTAGTCATACATACCAAGGTTTTAACCATTTTGGCCACTAGTTTCAAGCTGAGCTTGTTGCCCCCTTAAAGCTTGTTGCCCGGTGCAATCGCACCCCCCCCTGCACCTCTTTAGCTATGCCCCTGGCAGAAAGGTGGGGGTTAAAAGCATGAGACTTCTCCACACTTACAGAACATCTGAGACGGGCTTAAGCAGCTAATATATTTGCTAATAAACACACCAAGGCAAAGGAGAAACTCCTTGAGGGTGATGAACTCCAATAAAAAGTGTTGAGCATATTAATGTTATCCATGAACTGAACAAAGTCTATTCATGGCACCTCTAATATATAGAGGATTCATACCATGCGCACCTGAATTATAGCTACCTACTGTATATGGCTCAGAGCAATTACAGCATACCATTCAATCTCCCAGGATGCAAATGTGAGGAACAGGGTATGACAAGATGAGGGAGACAAAATATTCTGGGCAGGACATTTTTAATAACATGGAACCTTATATTTAATGCTTACAATTATCACACTAACCTCAGTGTCAGGATTCTGCATTTCCTGAAGAAACTGTACCCAGAAAGAGAGAGAGGGAGGGTGGGGGAAGGAGAGAGGGGAAGGGAATGCTGTGTTGATACTGAATATAGAAAAAAATGTGTCCTCCTAGGAATTCAAGGACAAAGAGCTATAGAATGCAAAATTAGAGTGGCCTCTCATTATCAAGGGCCAAGAAGATAATATGAAATTTACATTGTCCCTCACCAACCACTTATCTAAGTACCCTAAATGATAACCCTCATCATGCCAAAATTCCTCACCAACATCATCCATCTCCCAATTCCTAGTATCATTTAAATCAGTGCTTCCCAATCTGTGGGTCGCGACCCACTATTGGGAAGCAAAACTGGGCCATTCCCCCAGTTTCAGGTGTCCCAGTGGCTCAGCAACTATTGCAGCAGCGTGGGCACCTAGTGTCATTTTAACATATCTGGTGGGTCGGGCGGGCCTTTGGGAAGGTTAGGGGGGATGCAGGCCCATCTGTGGGTCTCCCTGAAGGCAAAAAGTGCACAAACCCTGTTTTGAGCACAAACATGCACTTCTGGATTTCACATGCAAACCTGAAGTGCATTCTTGCGCTCCGAATGGGGCTCTTTTTGCCTTCAGGGAGACCCTGAAGTGGGAATAGGGTTGGGCTGTTAGACCTTTACTTGTTCTCTTTGACCTATGAGGATGTTCCCCTGCCTGGTTTTCATATTCCCCTCATCTCTCTGTCTCGGAGTGCAATCCTAACCTGAAGTTAGGCCGGCACAGTTAGGCTGGCAAAGTTTGGCCGGCATCAAGGTCACTGTGAAGTCTGTTTGGACCACTCTCGGAGTCAGGAAGGATGGCGCATTTCTGTATGCTGGCTTCTCTGACTCTGAGAGTGGTCCAAAAGGACTTTACGGTGTGCCAGACAAGCTTTGCTGCCTAACTGGGCTAACTCCAGGTTAGGATTGTGCCTTAGGTCTTTTTCCCCTCCTGATCCTACAAGCTTCTTTACCTCTCCGAGAGCTCAAACCAGCCTCATGGAGTTCACCATGCCGTGAGTTATCATACACCCGGGCAAAGTAAAAAGCTCTTGGATTCCCTGTTACAAAGTTTTGAATTCGTACAGCCAACAAAGATGTACATGCTTGTGAACTGTGCATAAAGTATTTTTTCTTTGAAACCCCTTTTCTGTCTCTTCTCCTTTTTTATTCTCAGCAGCAATTTAATGGAGGTTAGTGGATTGCTTCAGGAAAAGAAAACTCCCATTGTATCCCTCTGCTTAACACTGACTCCTAGAGCCCCTCTTTCAATCAGCCTGCCAATTCTGACTGCTTTTAACTTTCTCCACTAAGGACCTGCAGTGGCATAGCCCCCTTTTGTCTTACAGAACAAGTCACACCGTGCTTGCATTCCAACCAATGGCTTGCCTGAGTTCCTGTTTGAGGTGAGATGTGCACTGATGATTTCCAGGTCTTCCCATATGCTCTTATCCCTTACGTTGCACGGCAACAGCCTTGTGTACATTTGATTCTTTGAGTTTTCCAGCCAATGTTGGTTCTCCACTGTGACTAGTAGTTCAACGGGCGCTGCCAATGGCATCCTACCTGCTCCTTCTCAACCTGTACGTTTGTAAACAGCTTTACAGAGACAGCTTAAAGCTTCCAGGTTTGTCTCTTCTGTCGGCAATTGCTTCTGGAAGGCTGTCTTGAGTTCCCTGCTTTGGCAGAATGCTGTGGGAAATCCATGTTATTTCAGGGCTGGGTTCCCCCCCCCCCAGCTCTATTCTTCTTGTTTTACATTGTCAAAACCCATTTGCTTTTGGCACAGTGGGAAGATGAGTGGGCACTGTGGCGCATTGACTCGCTCAAGGATTTTGCATTGAGCTGTCCTCTGTTTTGCCTGGGCTTTTAAGTTAAGTCGTTGCAGTCAATTCAGAAGTCACCCGTGTAGCCACACTGTTGTACGTGACGAACAGGATTTGTTGTCTGACCTTCAAGAGCCTTGTTAATCAGCATTCCTAGCTTCCCTTAAAAGAAATCATTCTGTTTACATCGTGGTTGTTCAGAATAACCTGGCATTGGTAAACAACAAACCAGGGTGTATGCACAACGTCTGCTTTTTCTGGATGACAATGAAATGGAGATAGGGTGAGTTCATCAATGGCAATTAGGCAGAGCAGCTGCAGGCTTCTCTGAGTACCAACTGCAGGAGAAAAACAATTCTGGACAGCAGTTCTTCATTACCTGCCTGAGAATTCCTCAGATGTATCCTGGAAACAGGACACACAGGAAGCCCCTGAGGTTTAAAACCCTTTCCGATCAGTTCTGAGTAGCAGGATGTATCTGCAGAAAGATCACATGGGACCCCTTGACCAATTGCAGTCCCCCTCAGAGCATGTGTCCCTTGAAGGTGGGGTTCTTGCCACATAGACTTGAAATGGGAGGACAACACCCTGAATTCAATTCTAAAATGACACAGGCTACAATCTATTCACATTTTCCTGGTATAAGCCTTGCTGATGCTTCAGTGGGGCTGAATTTATCCTCAATGGGGCTAAATTCTGAGTAGACAGGCATAGGAATGCACAGTTAGATATTTTGCCCACCATCACCAAAACATCCATCTCATAGAAAAACTGGATAGGTGGTGTCACATCATTTACAATGGCCTCTGGCCCTACACGTCCATACTCAGCCTTTATTGTTTTCTGCTTTGACAGCTCAGTGCAAACTCATAGTGCACTTGCTTTCTCCAACCAGCACTTTACTTCATATACCGATACTATATCTTGCTCACTGAGGTAATTCTCCTCGCCCCCTCCCCCCCAACATCCACACAATTCACCAATGCAGTCTCATAAAATTAAAGGAGTTTTATTATTAAGACGAACACGCAGAATCTGCTGAAAAGTCCCTATACCTTTACATAAGGCCATCGCAAGAGGGCTTTGAACCATTGGTACGTAATTAAACAAGGCAGCAAAGAAAATAACAAAGAGCATCTAAATATCTAGAGTTGTCTTCTTACTGTACTCTTATGTACTCTTACGTACTTCTTATGGTCTTCTCATAAAGAGCAGGGCTCCTAGCTGTATGGCTAGCCAGCAAAAGCTCACCAACTTAAGTACCTTTCTTCACTCCTATAGTCACCTGTTATCAAGTCCACATTAGAGAAGGACCGTTGGCGTCCCTGGCACGCTAACGGGGTTTACCCTGCCCCATCATGTGCGCCAGGCTGAAGCTGCTCCCCTCCCATTGGGCAGTTTGAGCTGGGAAGGCGGGCTGTGGGCTCGTCCGGGCTTTTCCCGCCTGCGAGAGCTCAGTGAGGCTTGGAGCAGTGACCCCTCCCTCCCTCCCTCCCTTATGCTAGTCTGAGATTAGCTGGTTGCTCTTTGAGCACCAGGTAGGAACTTTTTGTTGTCAGCCTGACTGGCCGTGGCTGACAGTTTTTTCACCTACCCCAGACTGGCACTGTGAGGTTGGGATTTAGGTACTTAAGTTTAGTTGGGTGTCATTATTGTTAGTTTTGTTAACTCAGTCACTGGGCATGATGTGTGCGGGGTAGGAGTAGGTAGGACATCCAGGTGTACATCTAAGGTGGCAAAGTTAAGGTGCAAGCCAGGACCACTTGGATGATGCCTAACCAGCTGGATGAGGCTGCGCTGGCTGGACACGCAAGCCCCACAGGGTTAGCCCTTGGGGCCTGTGTGGTTCGGCTGCCTTAACCCGCAAGAGGTGACAATGAAAAGCTAAAATTAGAGTGCGTGCACTAATTATGGCCTGGAGTCAGATGTTTTCACCCAAAAGACCGGGGACGTAGATGGAAGGGCAGTTTCCCCGCTTAGCTACCCCGCATGAGGAGGGTGGGGCTTAAGAATGCTTCACCCCACCCTGCCCTGTTGCATAATGCTGTTAATTCAATTATTTAATAAAGTGGCCCATTTAACCCAAAATGCTGAAGTCCGGTGTGTTTATTGGCGGGTACAAGGGCAATGTCACCTTACAAAACGCTCTTTACTCTCTAAAGGCCCTCAATCCCTCAGCTCACTTAGGGCCTGATCCTACCGTGTATAGCGCAGGCGCTACGAACATACTGCTTGACTTGTGTTGCAAAAGGCGTCGTTAGGCACCTCCAGCGCTGGCAATAAGACCATACTGCTGGTGCTGGGTGGCTAACGTCTGCCCCCCTGCTGCCCAGAGGCAGCAACGCAAACCAGCGAGTGGTGAGTGTGCCACTTGCCACCATCGCATCCTTTCACCCCCCCCCCCAATTTTATTGCTTTTATTGTATACAGGGATAAATGTCAGGGATAAAGGTCTACACTAGGAAGGGGATTACACAGGTTACACACAAGGAAAACGAGGCATTGGGAATACAGCATTATTTGTTCATTTTCCTGATTTTAAGTCTTCTACATGATCATTATCTTTTGCATTAGTTTACATCATTAACCTTAATTCTGTTCGGATCATTCTACGATCAACTCTCATTCTTTATCCAGTCATAGAATGGCTTCCAGCGTCACATCCTTTCTGAGGGCATTCCTGGTTGCGGGGAGGTGCAGAGCAGGGGTGGGACTGGCGGAGACCCCCGCCACCAGTTCCTGACCTCTGCGTAGGGTCATGCAGCCCAACGTGGAGGCCCTCACCTCTGCGCTGGCCAAAGAGTTGGCACAGAGGTGAGTAAACTGCTCGCCCACTCGCACCTTTACCCCGGGGAAAGAGGACAAGCAAACCTTTCCTCCACAGGGACTCTCAGGTGGTTGGGAAGCTCAGGACTGGGCTGCCCGCCATTACAATGATCTAGAGCAGGGGTCAGGGAACTTTTTTACCTTTTACCCCAAAATATATTTAGATACGCCAACGTTACCCCCTTGATTTGATTTTTAATACAGGTACTTACTAAAACTACCAGTGAAAGATAGGTGTCCTCTCAGGAGAGGCACTGACCTGTCCCTCTCAGTGGCGCAGCAACTAGTCGACTCTACTGAAGAAGCGGGCGGACTTGGAGGCGGGGCCTGGGGCATCACGCAAGGAAGCGTGTTATACACAAGGGCCTGACGCACTGCGCTGCGTCAGGTCCTTGTACACTACAGTACTGTAACACACACAGCCGGGCATGCATATAGAACAGTGATGGCGAACCTTTTGGGCTTGGTGTGTCAGAAATTTGAAAAATCCGTAACTCAGCTCTGCTGGTGTGTCAAACCCCCCCCCCCACCAGAACAAAAGAAAAAAATTACATATTGGAACCCATTGCTTTTTATTTGATTAATTAATGAGCTTAATTAATGCACGAGGCTTCTGTGGTACGAAGACACTGCGGGGGGGGGGGTTAAGCCCAATTTATTTAATATTGTAACAAATCTGCAGTTCCTCGGTGGAATTACTTCGGGGTGGGCTCAGCCTTTATTTCATTTGTACTGTAAGCCACCAGCCACAACAAACTTCCTTCTGTAAAGTGTGTATTATTTCCTGCCCTTTAAAATTCTCCTGCACTTGATCAACACCTTGAGCCAGGAGCTGTCAATGACACTATTGCAGCACGGACTGAATACCAGACACAGACGGGGGAAATGATCGCACTCCGGAGGCGCACTTGGAAGCGCCAGGCAATCACCCAAACATTTCGTCTGTTGCTGCAGATCAGAACGCTTGGAACGTCGCGTGCAACAAAGCCTTGTCCTCGGCTCCCTGGTCTCAGACAGCGCTGTGCCTCATCCTCTATACTTGACCCTCCTTCTCCTTTTGTGCTCGCTTAAAAACCCAGACAGAAGCCTTTACTCATCAGTTCAATGGCCAGACCCCTGCCTCCAACCAGCCGCCCCATCCCACGAGTGCACAATGCAACGAGGCAGGCGGTGTGCACTGCAGTCCTGCTATGGAACGCTCAACCTCTCAGCCACCCTGGTCAGCCAATGAGGGAGCCGAAGGCCCTGCTAAATTCTCAGGCTGCTTCCTCATTGGCTACCCAATTAGCGTGGCTTAGCTGATCAGAGCGCAGAGACACGCTGCAGGGCTTATCACCTGAGTTTAAAGAGAGAGACGGAGGCGCAGACAGTAGGCGTGCGGCGGAACAAGTCTTTGCAGGGAATCGCTTAGATTCATATGCATGCCCGGCTGCTGTCCATTACCCCCAGGAATTTCATTTTTACCCCATTTGGGGTAATTTACCCCTGTTCCCTGACCACTGATCTAGAGTAGTGGTTCCCAAAGTCCTCCGTGGGAGGAAGAAACCCCAAATCTTTTTTGGGGTGGGGCTGCAGCAGGAACACGATCCCCAGGATTTTTCCACTTACCAGCCTCCAGTGCTGGAGTCCTGGGAGTTCCTGGGGGTCTGGAGAGCTTTCTGCAGGGCTCCCCGTGCCTCCAAACATAGTAAAGAAGAAAAATGGACACTTCCGGTTTCACCGCAAAAACTTGAGCTCTGCAGACCTGCAGGAAACCCCCCCCCCCCCCGGACTCCAGCACTGGAGGCTGGTAAGTGGAAAAATCCCTTCCCATCCTCAGCAGCAGCTCAATCCTCAGGATAGTGTCACTGCCTCTCCCCCCCCCCCGCCCCTTAAACGGGCAGTTTGGGAACCACTGATCTAGACACAGATGCTTCTTCCCCTTTTACAATTCTTACGTACAAATAGAGAAACTAAATGCACAATCTCTGTGACAGGTGGGATTCCTGGTTGTTAAGAAGACAACTGGGAAGATGGGATTTCTTATCCAATGCAGATTTGCTGGTGTTTGAATCATCAACTACTGTCTACAAAAGCTTCCATAATTTGGAAGTCCCTACATTGGAATGATGGGATGTGGTGGCGCTGCGGGTTAAACCACTGCTGCTGGGTTTTCTGACCGGAAGGTTGGGAGTTCAAGACCACGCAATGGAGTGACACCGTTGCTTGTCCCAGCTCCTGCCACCTAGCAGTTCAACAGCATCTAAAAATGTGAGTAGATAAATAGGTACCACTTCGATGGGAAGGTAATGGCATTCCGTGTGCCACGGCGTATAGTCATGCTGGCCACGTAACCACAGAAGCTTGTCCTTGGACAAACACTGGCTCTACAGGCTTAGAAACGGAGATGAGCACTGCCCCCTACTGTCAGTCATGACTAGACCATTCAGTCGTGGGGAAACCTTTACCTTTTTAAAAATTGGAATGATGGAGAGAGGAATTTTTTCTGAGCTTCCTAACTTGTTTGCAATCACTCTATTTAAACTAATGAATAGTTAGGCCATCTACTAGACCATTTTTCCTCCCAACAGAACTAATATGCATACTGGGCCATTTGCAGTCTAGTTCATAATTAATATCTCCAATACTGTAAGAAATATCACCTGAGAGAATCAATGCCATGCCTTGAAGCAACTTAAAGATCCCTCCGTATAATGGAGATGATTAAATCATTACAGGTGAAGAGCTGATGTGCTGGGGGCTCTGTGCAATGGGCAAAATCCTAAATCTCACAGTTGAGAAATATACAGGTTTTAGCAGAGATTTGGATGGCTTATATATCTGAGTCTCCTAGGAAAAGCTTCAGCAGGAAAAATAGGTCAGGGCAGGAACAATTGTATTAATTACAGATACAATCTCTAATGACCCATTCTTCAAAGCGACAGAAAGAGAAGATAGCCCAATGAATTTTAAAAATCCCACAAAATCCTTGATTTATGCTTTTTTCCAACTGCATAGCTACATTTTAGCTATATTGCACTGTACTGTACAACGATGTTTTTTGTTAAAAGAAAGCCCAATTGATTACAGTGATCTCTAGAACATTTTCTTTGAGCCAAATACAACCACATTAACACGGAGTCAATTCCAATAATTATTTTTCATCCAGGAAGTTTTAACATGTTGCCGCTATTGACAAAATGGAAAGGAAGCTACAAACCACATGCACTGGTAATGTACTTCTCTAGATTTAAGTTGTACATGTAATAGATTTCTGTCTGTTTCACATCTCGGTTTTGCCTACATGTTATATTATTTTTCCTGCGTCTCCCCATTAACCAGGGATAAGTATATCACCAAGTGTTGATGGACAGACTGAATGGGCTGAATAGAATTCATGGTACCTGCTGAGGGCTGGAAGTGATGTCGTTGTTGTTGTTGTCATCACTAGAATTTCTACCTTGCCTTTCCCATGCCTAAGCAAATGTCCAAGGCATTTGGACATTTGCTTGGGAAGGCTAGTCTAAACCATCATTTTTCAATGGGATTTTTTACAAATATGCAGTATTCTGTAATTCACCAAATGCTCGCCCCAGATGTATTCTTCTCCTCTGAGAACCTCAGAGGAGAGGTTCTCTCCTCTAGCTGCATGCCATCAAGCTTCAACAGGCAATCATAACTCAAGCCTGGAGAGGTCCTCAAGGTTGTACTCTGTTCTTTTGCCAGCTGGCCTTCTCACACAGTCCCACACTGGCAGATCAGCTTCACAATGACACAGTTCTGTCTCTCATCCAAAAATGGACCACAGATTCACTTTTGCTTAGCTTCTGGCAGTACCAGCAGCTCAACCATTAGCCCATACCTGCTGCCCGATGTCATTAAGGAATGCCATTAAGCAGGAAGTTTAATCATTAAGCAAGTGATAAGAAATAAGCACTTCTTGTTTTTAGGAACTCATTAGCTGCAAATGACAGAAGAGAAAACCAGCAAAACTTGATCATTTTTTTCAAGATATACAGTAGGCAAGTCCAATTATTGTGTGGGCTGCTCTTTCAGGAACAAAGCTTTTGTCATGGTGTCACATCCCAGCTCAGCTACTGAAAGCTTCTGACGGTGGTGCTAGGAGAGCTTCATTATCATATGGGCTGGAGAAACACTTCTAGGGGCGCAATCCTACCTTATGCCAGCCTAGTAAGGCTGACATAGCAGGGCCATATCCACAGGCCCATTTGGAGGCAGCAGCAGCAACATGCAGGACAAGGGAAGGTTTTCCCCTTGCACCCGCGTAAGCCCCAGTCACCCCATGGGCCTGCTCGGATCTGTGCTGGCAAAATAGCAGGCGCAGAGGAACGTGCACAGGAGCGGCCCGAATTGGGGCCGCCATGGCTGGGAACCGGTGTTAGGATATGGCACTACGGCCATCCTGTGTCACAACTGCGTCATAACCGCCATCTCCGCCTGCTGCGCTGCCCAGTTACGCCCTCCAGTTACGGAACGCCTCTGGAACGCCCTCGTGGAGGCCCTGTGCCGACCGAGCAACCCCGGCGCTTGATTGGCACATGGCCGGCGCTGCTGATGGTCGTGCCAGTGGCCGAGCGCCATAGTGCGGATGCGCTTTACGGCACATTTGCGACAGCGTTCAGCTGGCACAAGAGTGCAGCGCCGGCACTAAGGGGGGTATAGGATTGCACTGCCCGGGACATATGCAGCCCATAGATCTTATGTTTGATAGCCCTGCTCTACAGACAGTTTGTTCGTTGGGTTGCATTAAAAGAGGACAAGACACTGCAATATATATGAGTGTTTTTAGCTTTTATTTAGTAACACCCTACATTTTTCTTGAATGTCCTACATTTCGAGGTGCTATGTAATGACATCTGGTCACCCTGCACTGAAGACAAGGGGACTGGTGAGGGCACCAGGTCAAGTAGCTGTGCCATGGTCCTAAGGGGCCTCTGAGCAGTGACGGGATCTGGGAATGAGGAAGCTGAACGCTGGGCGGGACTTAGGTGTGATTGGCTGCCCATCTGTTCCATTCCGTGGCTGCCCTGGCCTTGGCAGGGCACCTGCTCACCAGGGGGGGACAGGTGGGGGGTGTGCCGGGTGCCTGGGCGAGCAGCAATGGGGCACACCAACCGGGGGCAGCCCCCCCTGAGGCCAGGACAGGCGGCGGAACGGAACAGATGGGCTGCCAATCATGTGTAAGTCCCGCCCAGCGTTCCACTTCCTCATTCCCAGATCCCATCACTGCCTCTGAGGCCGCCTGTTTTCAGCATTTCAAAGCAAAAGAGGCCTCCTAGGCCACCTAGGCAAGAACTTTTAGGTGCTTGCTTCCTAAGGATCTGTACAGTTGTTGTACAAGGATGCTGCCTTGTTAAATGTGTTGTACTCCTGCTTGTGGAAAAAGGAGAGGGAGAATATTCGATCATTAACAAAATAGCAGCAGGGTCAGCATCCTTTTGATTGCAAAGGACTCTGAGAAGAAGAGTCCATGCACAGAGGAGAAATGGGCATAGTTGGATGAGGTCGGTTGCCACACAAATCACTTAACTGGAAAGATTTTGCTCTGATTCCATGGCTGTAATCCTAAGCAAACTCATCTGGAAAAAAAGTCTTATTGAATTCAGTGAGAATGAATTTATTCTCAGTAAATATGCTTAGGATAAGCCGGCACTTAAGAAAAGGCATCCCGGTTTTTGACACAGATAGCATATTTGATCATAGTTTCATAACCGGCTTCCATTATTTTTAGAGTATTTAACATGTAATATGCACTTTGCAGTCGAGAAAGAATCACAATGCCTGCACGTTTTTCTCTCCCTCTTGCAAAATTCAATTTGCTAAAGATTTAACAGAGCAAAACTGCATCTGCTTGTCCAATGCTCCATTAATATTCGTCATTCAGAATGGAGGCCCCTCTTAATAATATCTAGTTCGTGGTGTGCCTGCATTTGAGAAACCAAATGCATTCAATCATGTTCGTTCTTCTTTGCAGCCTGCAAGACTGCATGTTTGGCTCATCATTCGCTCAGTACATTTGCACTGGTATTCAATAAGCCATTTTGATCCAAGGTGTAAATGATAGATGAAAGACGCTGTTGATTTGAGGATACAACTGCCAGTTTTTGCCAAACAGATTAACAAAGTACATTAGTTTCATGCACTGATGCCCCAACCCAGCAAGATCAATCCCTATATGTCAGCTGCCTTCCGTATATCTGGGTGTACATCAACACCCCACTGCTCATTTGTGCCCTATTTAACTGGATGGATGCATCTTTTGTTTTAGGATGCAATCCTAACCAACTTTCCAACACTTGGGTAAGGGCAATGCAGCTTGAGGAGGCCTCCAGGACTACTACTCCACTGTAGAATGTAGGACGTGCCCCATTGACACAGTGTAATGGACATAGCTTGTGGTGTCAGCAGTGCCCTCCCTGCTGATTCCAGAGCACACAGCGTTAACTCCAGAACTCCTGCTGTCCTCCGGAGCACAGCTGTAGCCTAGGCAGGCTAATGAGGGCTGGTTAAAGGCAGAAGTGCTGAGTCACTCAGCAGGTGCAGATGGGTGTGGCTGAATAGCTATAGTCTGCCTAGCAACAGTCTCTGATAGGCCTGCAGATGTATAAATGTAGAGGCAGGAGCAGCACAGCAGTGTGTGGGGTGTGGTAGGAGCAAAGTTTGGTGGAAGTGGAGAGACTGGCCAACCTGTATCTGACCCATGCACATGGACTACTGACTATGAGCTTGGATTCTGATTCGGCTTGGCGCAATGTGGACCTGGACTTTCTGGCTTGGGACTGACATTGAGTGGCATGGCTGCTGTGCTTAAAGAGGTAAGGCCCGGTCGTGTTCCCTCCATTACTGCACCAGGGCTGCTTACAGGGGAAACCAGTCAGCCTAGTGTGGGCATCAGGGCCCTCAGGGAGGCCCAGCAGGAGCTTCTGGGAGAACACACAGTTATGTCAGTATTGGAAAGTTGGCAAGGATTGTGCCCTTAAATGGGGATGTGTCCATATCTGGAGCTACGTTCTGAGAGGCACCCAGGATGGCTTATAACACATTTAAAAGCAATAAGACAATAACCAATACATGCAAAAACAAAATTCCAAAGAGCACATCTCAGGCTACAATTCTATCCACACTTTCTTGGGAGTCAGCCCCATTGACTATAATGGTATTTATGTCTGAGTAGACATGCATAGGATTGCCTGCTGTATTGGAAAAGGCAGGAGCCACCCCGAGGATAGGGAGTGGTATCAGCAAAGGCCCCTTGTCCCAGATAAACCAGGGATTATAGGGTTAATCCCAGAAGGTAGTTGCAAGCCTTGTATAGGTGCAGATGGGTGTGGCTGATGAATTAAAGCCTGCCCACTGATTGGCCTCAGTATATTGGCCTAGGTATAAATCTGGGAAGGGATAGGACCTGGAGGAGAGCACCAGGTAGGTGCTGGACTGCAGGCTGTGTAGATACTGGAGGATGGTACCTTAGTAAGGAGCTTGGTAGGTACTGGAGGATGGTACCTGGGATGCAGTGCTGGATGGACTGCCTGCCTGCCTGCCTGCCTGTTGGATGGCCTAGAGGAAGGACTGCCTAAGGTAAGCTGACTGTGGGAAACAGTTGTTTGGCTGCCACGCCCCTGGAGCCACCAAAGGAAGGAGGCAGTTGTAGCTGGGACAAGCTGACTGGCTATTATTTGGTGGTGGGGTATTTTGAGCAAAGCCAGTGATGAGGGCAGTCTGGAGGAGGCTGGCCAGCCGGTGATCCCAAACAAAAGCTGCTGGAAGAGAGGAGGCCCAGTGGGTGACTGAACCCCCTCCCTCTTGCCTATCTCTGAGGCTGCTCTGTGGGGAAACTAGTTAGCCTAATGTGGGCATTGAGGTCCTGGGGGAGGCCTGGCAGGGAATTTGGTGGAACCTAACTTTAAGTTCTCTGTTGCAGGACAGGATTTGACGGAACACCTGCTCTGTGTCATAAAAAAACACCAGGTAGCAATAACAGGACAAACCAAGGCAACACAGTGCAAAAACCTACCCATCAAAGGAGAAAAGAAAATGTGCTTTCAGCTGCGCTTGGACAGTTATTGGCAGGGAGTCCCACATACAAGGGCCTACCACTGAAAAGGCCTTCTCTCACATATAGTCATAACTGCATGTGACTAGTTGCCTGTGCCTACAACTGGATTGGGGCCACAGGGTGCAGTTCTAAACTGGAGTTAGGCCAGCATAAACTAAGCCAGCAAAGTTTGGTCAGCACAAGGGACACTGTAAAGTATGCTTGGATCACTCTCAGAATCAGACATGCCCCATCCTCCCTGACTCCGAGAGTGGTCCAAATATGCTTTACGGTGGCCATTGTGCTGGCGAAACCTTCCTGACTTAGTTTATGCTGGCCTAACTCCAGTTTCGGATTGCACTTACAGTGTCTCTACACTTTACGTGGCACTCTTTGCCATGAATGTAAAAAAAAAGCTATTAATGCAAAAAAAAAAAGTGCAAAGGAAAGATACACATCCTTAAATACCCCCAATCAGGGCCCCCAATTGGCATGTACATGCTGAGGATGCTTGTCACTTAAGAACAGACATGTTGGACATGGAACAATGAAATTGGAACTTTCTACTACTTACGGTGGACCTATCCAGTTCTCAGAAACGATGGGTCTCATGTCAGATACTCTGTATAGAATCACAAAGGTATTTGTAAGTGTAGATCCTATACTATTATATTTTTATTGACCCATGCAAAGGATTTAATTAGAAATTACTATGA
>JAJKFI010000076.1:4359020-4384391 GCA_029204185.1 Lerista edwardsae
CACACACACACACACACACACACACACACACACACACACACACACACCTGATCTTGATGTTCTAATTTTTGTTCTAATTTTTCCTAATTGGTAATGGGGTTGGAGCCTGGGTGCCTCCCACCCCTACCCAGGATCGCCGGGTCCTGGTAAATATTTATCCTTACATATTTGTGTTCTGCCAGAAACTCCCTGCCGGGCCGCCCCAAGGGCCTTGATGCCCACACTAGGCTAACTAGTTTCCCCTCCAGAGCAGCCTCAGAGATAGGCAAGAGGGAGGGGGTTCAGTCACCCACTGGGCCTCCTCTCTTCTTTGCTTGGAATCACCAGCTAGCCAGCCTCCTCCAGATTGCCCTCATCACTGGCTTAGGTCAAAATACCCTAATTTAGCACCAACAAACCCCACCAACAAACAATAGGCAGTCAGCTTGCTTCAGCCACAACTGCCTCCTCCACTTGGTGGCTCCAGGGGCGTGGCAGCCATACAACAGTTCCACACAATAACCTTACCTTATCCAGTCCTTTAACAGTCAGTCCATCCGTCCAGCACCTGCCCGGTGCCTTTCCTCCAGCACCTACCTGGTGCTAATCACCCTTCCTTTAACAATTCATCCAGCACCTACCTGGTGCCCTCCTTCAGCACCTACCCAGGTCCCCTCATCAACCTGCAGCTGTGCTCCTGAGGCTTGCAGAAGCTCTGGGATTAACCCCGTACTTCCTAGGTAATCTGGGACAAGGGGCCCCTGCTGATACCATTCCCTATCTCCTTGGTGTATCTCTTGCCTTTTCCAATACAAAGTGGACCCTAGATGACACTCCAGCTGGTTCTTCTTTCTCACACAAAACGAACAATTTTATAATTACATGGAAAGAAAATCAAGAAAACCCTTTCTGTATTACTCCATTGTGAGGCTAGAAAAAAAACACCCTGCATATATTGTGTCTCTACCACACAGTCATGACAGACAGACAACCCCTTTCAGAAAGAAAACCCTCACATGACAACAACTGATGAGATTCTACTTTTATTGACCCTACTTGGTCAATATGCACACCCACTTATTTTAAATATAGAATATACTCTGGCTTCTTCTTTTATCAGGTCACATAAGATACATTCAAACATTCTTCCAGAAATGTTGGCTTCCATTATCCATCTGGCAATTATGAGGAATTCTTCTAAGATTCATGGTTCCTTCTTGCCCCTATTCTTCATTGAATAAATGGTGTTTTTATCTTTCTAAGCAATATTTCCCCCTTAAATCGAAGCCTGCGCTTCGCCTCGATCATGCCAATAATATCGCTTTTATTGAGATTTTCCTTACCTCAAAATTCTTGTGGAAGTGCAATACATTTTGAGCAAGGAGTCTTTCATTGAACTGAACTGCCTTTTTCCTACTGCACTTTCTCTTCTCTTTGTCTCTTACAAATTGGAATAAACACAAGTGTTGCATATTTTTATTTCGGCAATATTTTCCCCATGGAAAAAGAGAGCAGGCTGCTTGATGATTGTATAAAAAGTGCTGCTATTCAAAGTGCAACTTTGAAAGGGCCAGCTTTATTTCTGGTTTTCCTACATACTCCGAAAAACAGCACCTATCATCACCTAGGCACAGTCTGACTTGTGCAAAACTTTGGAACTTACTCTGGGCATCAGTTTAAGTTTACAGCTAACTGAAATAAATATAGTCAGCCCACATAATATAAGAGGGCTATATTCTGAGGCTGCAGTGCAAAGCCAAAATCACATCTACTTCAAACTGCCTTGAAAATCTCTGACATCCTGAACATGCATACTGTCTCCTTTAAAATGACATGGGCAGGAACAGCAGTTATCTCAGTCTCTTTCCAGACTGAGTCTCTTTCCAGTAGGAGGGAAGAATCACCTGCTGCCAGTGACATGATGAGGCCTTCCTTCCCCTGTCTACCCAAGCTGGCAATGTGGCATGCAGCAGCTGAGACCAAGTGGGGCCTAGGGCCACCACAGTGGATTGTGGTGAAATGCTCTTGAAAACAGCATTGTGTCACGTTGATTGCATACCACAATCAACTTCACTATGACTCATCTTGCCAATCTTGCGTACACACTCAAAACCAAAGTGGGGCCTGTTCCCTGTTGTCAAAATGAAGAGCTGTTTCTCCAGCAGAGCGAAGCTTTTCTGTGCAGAGCTATAATTTGCACCACTACCAATTTATGTGATGCCCTTTGCTCACAAGATTGCCAATCTCCATTGAGATTATAGGTCAAACGGCTACTAAAACTATGTTTGCACACTTCCACAACGTGGAGGCTCTGCTAATTCATTCTTCACCGATCGAGCTACTCAAAGTCATTTTAGTACTTAAGCAAACAATGCAAACTTTGCTGTTCACAAAAAAGGCCATTTTCATGCAGTCTCACCTTTTGTAGCATCTCATCAATTACTTTCTACCCCAGATCACCTCTCTGTCCTACAGTTCATTAATTCCAAGCCTCCCATTCTTTCTGGCTTGACTCTAAACTACTATATCATTTGCTCAGATAAATTAAATTGCCTGAAACAGTGTTTTGTTCCTTCAAAAGATGATTTGCGCTGTTCTTATTCTTTGGCACAATTTTAGACTGTACAATTAGAAGTGGTTTTGTGTTGTTTTCTCTCATTGTGTATTAGTCTGAATTTAATTGGTTGAGAGCAAGAGTTTGTAATTCTTGGCACTGATTTGAAGGAGATTGTAAAAGGTAGCATGAGTTAAGCAGCTGTGCCTTTTACTCAAAATGAGTTTTACAATGCTATGCATGCCTTCATGGGGGAGGGAAGCCCATAAAATTCAACGGGATTTACTCCCATGGATGTGTATAGCAGCATTTCTCAAACTGTGCGTAGGGTTGCACTAGGTGGGTTGCAATCCAATTTCAGACAATATTGTAGTAGATGGACTAACATTGGGACCCATAGAAGGCAGCTCCACATGTACCACCTTATTCTGTTCTGCATAGCCACAAATGTATATGAAACCATATCATTTGAATATTGTAGTCAAGACCTTTGATGAGCTGAAGTGCCTGGGGAGCTGGCTGGGATACTGCGGACAGTTTAATAAGTGGGCTTGTGCATAGTAGAATTAAATAGTGCTGAAAGCTCAGGGGAGCTGTCCAGAGAAAAATGGTGCTGAAACCTTAAGAGAGTTATCCTGAGTATCTGGTTGCTGTCCAGGCCAGAACACTGGGCAGGAGGAGGCAAACAAGAACCATACCTAGGACCTACCTAGGACCTAGCTAGAGAGACCCAAATTTCCATCTCAGCTATTTCAATCTGTTTCATATCACAGCACACTGACAAGGTGCTAAAACATTCAGTTTTAAAAAGATATATTTCATCATTAAAAAAAAGAGTACCAAGATATAGAAATTACAAACAAAATGCATTCATGCAAGCTTACATGGAATAACACACCCACATTGAAGAATGGCTGGCTGAAGAATGATACCAATTCTGTTCTGCTACAGTTGTGAATTGACCCCCATCTCTGGCTGTAAGGAATACTGTTAGCAAAGAGGGGTTACTGGCAAGTGCAGTGTGTGTTCCATTCCCACACCACCTTCTTTCTCCCTGTGAATGTAATGGTACAAGCCAAGAATTGGCCTTACCTAGGCAGGATAATTCCTGCCAACCTAGCAGTTCGAAAGCATCTACATGCAAATAGATAAATAGGGACCACTTCGGTGGGAAAGGAATGGCGTTCCGCGCGCTACAGCATATAGTCATGCCGGCCACATGACCTCGGAAGCTTGTCCTTGGACAAAACGCTGCCTCTACAGGCTTTGAAATGGAGATGAGCACTGCCCCCTACAGTCGGTCATGACTAGACCATTCGGTCGTGGGGAAACCTTTACCTTTACCTTTAGGCAGGATTATGCAGCTGGGCCATCTATGCTAGATCTTCTTTAGGTAGGTCATTGGAGACATAAAGACATTCGCTCCCTTCTTCACTAGGCTAATTAGGTTATTGCATTCATCTTCCCTGAATCATCTTCATCTTCATCATTCATCATTCATCTTCACTGTGGCCTTTAGGTTTGCAGTGTTGGTGCCTATCTTTTCTTTCCTGGTGTTGCTGTGGTATGTTCCATATGCATAGACACTTATTATTCATTCAGTGCACTTTTACTGTTAACATTATATTTTGTGTTTCATCTTGATGCTCTTGTGTGTATAATGTATAATGTTCTTTTATTATATGTACATTTAGTAATATTTGAAAATGATAATGTATGGCAACTGAAAATGATGTTTGTATTCTCTAGAGGTACAAGATTCTGGCATAATCCATATGTACCCACATAAGAGATAACAACATATTTTATTTTGCTGACTTCTGCCAAGGGTATGCATCCCAAGATCTCTGTTTAGCTTCAAAGCCTCAAAGTAAATTGAAACATGCTGTTCAGTGCTTTTGTACCAATACAAAAGAATTAAGATGAAACAAAGTTATTATAGGATTTTTCACTGTCACTATAGTAACTTGCTTTCTCTGAATCCTGAAGAGGCGCATGCGCTCATCTGCCTAATAAGATAATTCCATTTCACTCTGTAGAAAAAGTCAAATTTAAGGCACACCTGATGAAAATTATTAATCACATTTTCATTTCATGTTTTCTCCAGGGAGAAGCATATATGGGATCCCCCCCCTGCCATTTTATGCTCGTAAATAAGGCTAGCTTGAGATAGTGCCTGTGACGGGTTTCTTGGATGAATTCAAAACCCAGACCTTTCCAGTGTCTATCCAGTGACTACGGCATGTTGCTGAGTCCAAACAAATAACTGTAATTCAAAAGGTTTGGAGTCAAACTAGATAGAATAGGGATATGTCAATCTAGACATTCTGAACTTCTAATGCTTTTCTTCACCACCATCCACTTTGGATTGAAAATATGGCACAGAAAGAGTTTTAGAACTTTTTCTCCCTGTGCAAATCCCCTGTCTTAACCCTCCCTGCAAATCAGAAGATTTACAGCCCTATCCCGAGCCCCACAGTGTCAGCATACTTCCCGTGCTGATGCTGTAAAAGTGCCACAAGGCACTCCCAGCACCTCTGGCTCCCACCATCCGGAGGTGGCAATGCAACACCTGCAGGGGTGAATGAACCAGTCACCACCATTATGCCAGTTCCAGGCAAGGCTGGAGGGCATTCATCGGGGATGGGTGGAGCAGGGGATGGAACCGGCAAAGACTTTCACCACCAGATCCAATCCTCTGTGTCAGAGCAGGTAAGCCAGTGCAGGAGGTGGTATGGGGTGGTGATGGTTGCTGAACAGGAGGCTTAGAGGGGAAATAGGCTTACAGAGGGGGGGAAAAATTCCTTTTGTGCATCTCCTTGAAATGCCTAAAACTACCAAACTACGAAATCCCTCCCTTTTCAAATGCCATCTGGCTCTGTGACCAGAGCTGTTCCAGTTGCATACTGCAAGGTAGTGGTGGTGGTGGTGTGTGTGTGTGTGGGTGCAATCCTAACCAATTTTCCAGCACTGACATAGCTGTGCTAATGGGGCACGTGCTGCATCCTGCAGTTGGGGTGGGTCATTCACGGAGGCCTCCTCAACGTAAGGGAATGTTTGTCTCCTTACCTTAAAGCTGCATTGCCCTTACCAGTGCTGGAAAGTAGGTTAGGATTGTGCCCCCCCTCCTCTCTCTCTCTCTCTCTCTCTCTCTCTCTCTCTCTCTCTCTGTGTGTGTGTGTGTGTGTGTGTGTGTGTGAGAGAGAGAGAGAGAGAGAGAGAGAGAGAGAGAGAGAGAGAGAGAGAGATTCCGAAGAAAAGGAAATCACTGGCAGTAATGCTGAGACAAAATCATCATTGTGCACGTTTTTGAGTACTTCACTGCATTGAAACCCGGGAATATAATAACCATAATCTGACCTCAGAGGCTTCTTTTCTCAGGTTGTCAAATTCATATTTTAAGGCGGGTTTATTATATAAACAGCCTGAAGCAATACAATCTCCAGCCAGGGTCTTGTTTTCTAAGACTGCGATGGACTGTTTCTTATTTGCATTTATATCTGAACTTCTTTCTGTAGGACTCAAGGTGGCATTCATAGGATTCCCAAGAAGCCTTCTGCACGAACCTTGTCTAGCCCTAGGCCTGATGTACAAATGTTCCTACATTTGTTAAAATCCTATCTTACCTAAATCCCCCATACATCAATACAGCAGTGCCACCAGAGCACACACTGCATCCTGTGGGAGGTCTCCTCTTGGTAAAATAACATTTGTTCCCTTGCCCAGGGGTAAGACCCCACCATTGCCTTGATGGGTCTACTTGGATCCCCACCAGTGATTTTGCTGGTGCAAGTCTGAGATCTGAGAAGGCACGTCAAAGCTGGGAAGAGGGACAGGATAATAGCAGTGCCATTGCTGCCAATACTACCCCCTTCCCAGCCTTGATCACTCCACTCCCCGCCCCAGTCTCTCGGAATCACAGTGGCACTTCCATCAGCAGAACACCTGGTAGGATTGGACACTAACTCTTGTTAATTTTTAAGGTGACCTGAGACTTGTTCAGCATAAACCTATGTATGTCTACTCAGAAGTAGGCCCCATTGTTTCCAATGGGAGTTGTTCCCAAGAAAGTATGTATAGGATGGCAGCCTTTGTCCTATTCATCATGGAGTCCTAAAACCAGGGCTGATTGACAATAGCATGTGCATCATTCAGTGTCCCATGACGTAAAGGCACACAATAAATGTGACAATTCCCTGCCTTGAAAAATAGAGTTGATGTAAAGCCAGACAGTGTCAAAGCCCTGATTGTTATGTTAGAGCTGTGATGGCGGTTTTTGTACATGGAAGCAATCACTTCAGGCTATTGCTATCAAGAACTGAATGCACATGGATGAACTCAACCTGAGTAGAGTTCCAGGACAGGGGTGTTCCCAGATGACCCATGGAAGACCTAGCCTCATCATCACAATGATGACCAGACAGTGAGAGAGAACGGTTTATCACAGCCTTTTGGAATGCATTGAAATCAGGCAGCCATTGACCTTTTCTATGGATCTTCATGTATTGAACTGCTGTTGTACTGAACATCCATTGTAAGCGTTTGGCTATGTCCTTCAAAGTCTTGCAAAAGTGATGTAACTTGCATTCTGGACACATTAACCACAAAACCAGTTAAACCAGTTAATTTAAAGCTCTGTCCCCAGGCCGTGCGGCCCCAATTCGGGCTGTGTGGCTTCCTCAGAGCCGTGCCTCCTATACAGCAGGCACAGATCTGAGAAACCCCATGGGGAGGCTGGATCCTCCCCTGGGGCAAGGGCATGAAAGTGCCCTTGCACCCAGGAGGCTTCCCAGCCCACAGGCCTCGCCACTCCAGTATGCTTAGGATTGCTCCCATAGTGATGTTGAGCAGAAATTCTCGTGCAAGAGTAGAATGAGTCCAAAAGAGAGCAGTATTTTCCCAGTTGCCCATGCAGGGCCACATTCACCATCATAATAAGGGTAAAAAGTGTTCTGACAGCTGCAAGTCTGC
This sequence comes from Lerista edwardsae, assembly GCA_029204185.1. Classification (NCBI taxonomy): domain Eukaryota; kingdom Metazoa; phylum Chordata; class Lepidosauria; order Squamata; family Scincidae; genus Lerista; species Lerista edwardsae. The sequence continues at coordinate 4,366,525 of JAJKFI010000076.1, forward strand.
ATGAAATACTAGTGGACCTCTGCTTCAGGGATGTTAACTCCCAATATCCTGATTCACAGGCTCACCCAGACCTCACCATCTCTGTATTGGACCCCTCATTTACTGTCATACGTTTTGTTGCTCCACTATGATCAACTCATGACCTCCTGTCACAGATTTTCCAAGGACACTGGAAATTCAATCCAAAAAGGACAAAGCAGTAGAATAGCCAGAGCGGGGCAAATTGGTAAGTACTGCTGGTGCAGCAAGCAACCCTTCCCACTTGCCCTTGGAGCCATTGCAGGTAGTGACAGCTGAACCACACAAACCCAATGGTATCTCCTGCATATTGCTGTCACTGCCCAAAATGGCTCTGACAGCAAGTGGAAGAGTCACTTATCCAGTGCGCTGCAGCACTTGCAGGAGTTACTGTTTTGCCCTCCCCTAGTTATGCTACTGGGACAAAGAAATATTAAACTGTATACAAGATTGTCTTTAAACATGCAAATCCATTCACAAAATTCAGCCTTATTCAGGTGTTACATTCATGGCAAGGGAGTTGCTTCTAAGCGATCTACCAAAACATATAGAAACCGATGTTTTAAAGCTATACTTTTATCATTGTAATATCTAAAGAACTGTACATTCAAACAAAATAGTAATCAGGTAATACATACAGGTCTCTATGCCAGATCAATTATATCTCTTACATAAAAAGTGCAACCGTGAGGCTGATTGCCCACAAAACAGACACACAATTCTAACAGGAATAGCAGCAAAACACATTGTCATTCTCCATCCTATTGATCCATTATGGTTTTGGCCAGAATTCACAAACTAGAAGCATCACAGTGTTTCTTCTCTGCTGCTTCCATTTCTGTTTCCTTCCACTGATCCATGAGCATGTGTCCATTCTTCTGAGGTATGGATATAAATTGTGGTGCCATGATTTTATTTTTGTAATGTTATTGTGAGCTGCCTCGAGTCTCCCTGGGGCAAAAAAAAAAAAAAAAAAGCCAAACAGTTGTCATCCTCATGCTTAACCTAATATCTAGTTTGGACACGTTGAGATGCTGAGGATTCACTGAGATCAACAACGTTTCCGTGCAGCTTCTAGAATCTCCTTTGCAATAGTCCTTGGCATCATCACCCTTTTCTGTGGCTTTGGGGAGTTGATTTAGGCTACAATCCTATACACACTTTCCTGGGAGTAAACCCCATTGAACGCAATGGGACTTACTTCTGAGTAGACATGCACAGGATTGCACTGTTAGAGTGCAATCCTAACCTGCATTTAGTCAGTGAGAAACACTAGTGGAACTTTACTCTCTCCCTCTCCCTAACCTGGAGTTAGGCCAGCACACTTAGGCCAGCAAAGTTTGGCTGGCACAAGGGACACCATAAAGTGCGTTTGGACCACTCTTGGAGTCAGAGAGGCCAGCACACAGACGTGAGCCATCCTCCCTGATTCTGAGAGTGGTCCAAACGGGCTTTACTGTGGTCCTTGTGCCAGACAAACTGTGCTGGCCGAACTATGCCAGCCTAACTCCAGGTTAGGATTGTGCTCTCAGCCACAGAACTGGGAGGCACAAATGGAATTTCCTGCAAGAATTTAACAGTTGTCAAGTTGGATTTCTTGTTGTTCTTTTAGCCACTGGCCTCCAGTGTCAAGGTATGCTTCTTCCTTCTCCTCTGTCTTCTTTGTCTACCTTGGTTTGATTAAAGTAATCCATTGGGAGCCCTGCTTCACTGCTTTCCTGATGGTGTCCCATTGCTTTTCTCCTATCACCTCTCCAAAAAGCACTAAGAGAAAAACGCTGCTGGCACCTTAATAACCTCTCTCCCTGACTCCTGCTTTATTTTCCTTTAAGGAGAAAGCACACTGACCATTTGCCCTCTCCTGTGTATTCTGCAGCCCTCACAAAAATCGAAGTTCACACCCAGATGTTGCACCTTTCTAGATCCTTCCCCACCATCTTCAAAATAAAGCAGAAGGCTTGCCATATATGTATAAAATATTGATTTCTAGTCGAGACAACCATTAGCAATAGTCAGTTTTTCACTATTGTAATCAAACTTTGAATGCATGCCTTCATTGTCAGTGTTTTAGCTCTTGCATCCAGAGGTTTGCCCCCTTCCTCATGGAAAGCATAGGGAAGGTTGATTGCACAGTGTCAGTGTGTAACACAACAGGTGGCAACTGCCCTCTGGCCTTAATTTCTTTTTCAGCCACAGCCTATAATTATGCCGGGCTGGATAAGATATCCCTATTTTTCAGTAGCTACTCAATTTTGGAATCATCTGTTCTGCATGAATTCTGTTATTTCTTATTGTTGGTATCCTGTGGTTTGTACTGGGCTGGGGGCTGCTTTGTTGGGGTGGGGGGGGGACTGAAATCATGCATGGTAAAGATTGTTTTTCTTGGCAGCAGAATATCCATATCTGATGGCATCACATTACCTTAAGTGAATTGTTCCCAAACCATGGAAACCAGCCAGGAATGGGATCCTCATGAAAAACCCATCACCCTACACAACATATAGGATTGTAGCCTTAATGGGGAGCCGCAGCCAATAGCCCAGTATGTCAAGGGGCCTGCTGGTCAAAAAGGTTTGAGAGGCCTTAGGTGAGCAGAAAAGCTTTGGCTGTTTCTTCCTGGCTCTGCCCCACTTGCTCAGAATCCAGTTTGGCCATGTCCAAATGCCAGCTCTAAAGTGCAAAAGTTGGAAGCCCTACAAATCAGAACAATTTATGGTATCTTTGCTTAATGTTGGCCAAGCTAGGGATAAGTAACAGGAACTTCAATTTTGGTCATCACTGGTCAATGGAACAGGAATTCTTCTTTGTTCCTTTGAAGTTTAATGCTTAAGATGTAGTTGGGTGTGTCTAGCATGATCAGCCACCCCTGCTTCAATTAAGGAGCATCCACAGAGGAAGGAGCCATCGCCTTCCCCCACTGGGCTTTGTAAGCAACAGGAACTGTGGAGGGAACTGGGACCTGTTCCATTTATGGCAGCATTGTGACATTTATGATGGTGGAACACACATTGGGTGGAGCTGTAAGAACTCAAGCCTGTGCATGCCTACTCAGAAGTTAAGTCCCATTACAGTTACAGCACAATCCTAAACTGAGTTAGGCCGACATAAGCATAGCCAGCAAAGTTTGACCAGCACAAGGCTGTAAAGTATGTTTGGACCACTCTCAGTCAGAGAGGCCAGCACACAGACGTGAGCCATCCTCCCTGACTCCAAGAGTGGGCCAAACAAGCTTTATGGTGGCCCTTGTGCTGGCCAAACTTTGCTGGTTTAGCTTATGCATGCCTAACTCCAGTTTAGGATTGCACTCTTAATCAGGCTTACGTTCACATAAGTGTGAAATCCTACATAAATGGGACTTTCTTCTTGAGTAAACATGTGAAGGATTGTGCCTTTCATTCATGCAGTAATAGGTACATTTTACAGACAGTACACCGGATAATTTCCGAGTGGTTTAAATGAGAATCCATGCTATTGTCACAAAGCCTGCCAATGACAGATCCATGGAAAATCCTTTTGTTTTGTTCATTTAGAAGTTCATAAAATAACAACCCGGAGTAGCATGTAAAGAGGGTGGAGCTCCTTCATCATTTCCACTTCAAAGGTATTTCTCTGTTGTGATGGTTTATTCACAAAAAGCTGTGAATGCTCCCCATCAGAAGTAGCTTTGCTATGACAGCTTATAAATATTAAAACAAAGGGCTCTGCAGAGCAAACAGATCTGAAGCTGTGGAAATATACAATAATGGACTCCGTTCGTGTCTCAGCCATTCAGAACACCATTAAGTTTCTGGTGCCCAGAAGGTGTCCTGCAATCCAGCTGCACAGAGAAATCAAGAGATTCCCAGGTGTGTGTGGGGGGGATGTATTTTCCTAATATAGGCAGAAAATATTATTTTGAGTACGTGGCCCCAGCGCATTAATAAAAAGGTGATCAAATCTCACAATATTCTCATGCAGTGCTGCCATTGCGGTTCAGATTCTGCATCTGTTTGCTAAGGCCACCCAGAAGTTTGCTGATTTGAATGCCTTAGGCACGTTGGACAGACAAAAGGCAGGTTGTCAGTTCTGTGCATAATGAAAATAAAAACATATTTCATTCAGGGTTACCATGCTCAATCATTTCCTTTAATCTGGAAATCACTGCTTTCCCTCTAGGTGACTAGAGGCCAGCTTTGAAAATATAGCTGCTCTTAATGATGGAGAGCCCTGATTTCAGATTTGGTACAGAAAGTGTCACTTTCAACCCAATCCTAGCACCCCTGAAGCTCCTTGGACTTACACCAGCTGAAGAGCTGGAATATTTATTTATTTATTTATTTATTTATTTATTTATTTAATGTATTTTTATACCGCCTTTCTCCAGATTTCACTGGATTCAAGGCGGTTTACATGGGCAGGCTGTTCTTAAACCCCATTTTCAATTGGGGTTTTTACAATTATTGTTCTATGTACCATTCACAGAACCCTCAATTTCTTCAGATGTTTTCCTTTCAATGTGTGGTCATGATCCTGGCTGCACTCTTGCACCTTCTGAGCCTTCACAGTCCACCACAGATCACACACAGTGGCCCACCAGATGCCTCCAGGAGCACATGAGACACCTCTCTCAAGCTGCTGGGTCTCCCCCACCCCCCAATAGTATACAGTGCTGATTCCGGCAGCAGCACTGCATGTTATAGATGACAGCAGATAAGATTAGGTTGCCCAGCATGAAGGTTGATAACAGGTGATCTTTCATTTAGGCCTTACCTGTTGGGTTCACATGGTCTTCCAATACATCTACCAACATCTTGCTTGCCTGCCTATTGTGTCTGCCTGTTGCTTACTTGCATTTTTCTCTCTTTGGCATGATACCATCTTGGCTGCCTATGTTGTTGTTGTTGTTCAGTCGCTAAGTCGTGTCCGACTCTTTGTGACCCCATGGACCACAGCACGCCAGGCCTCCCTGTCCTCCACTAGCTTCCGGAGTTCGCCCAATTTCATGTTCATTGCTTCGGTGACACTATCTAACCATCTCATCCTCTGCCGCCCCCTTCTCCTTTTGCCTTCGATCTTTCACAGCATGAGGGTCTTTTCTAAGACCTCTCTTAGGAGGTCCTCTCTTCTCAGGAGGTGGCCAAAGTATTGGAGCTTCAGCTTCAGGATTTGTCCTTCCAGGGAGCAATCAGGCTTGACTTCCTGGAGGACTGACTGATTGGATCTCCTTGCAGTCCAGGGGACTCTCAAGAGTCTTCTCCAACACCATAATTCGAAAAGGCTGCCTATAGCTCAAGCCAATCCTTTATAGTAAGGAATATGGAAATAGTGGGCTACTAATAATTTCTTTTTGCATTGAAATAAATCCATTGTGTTTGAGTTATGGGAAGTGGGTGAATAAATACGTGTCAAGCACTTTGCCCACTCAGAAAGCATTATGCAAATACTATGATGATGATTTTAAAAAGCAAGAATCAGAACCAGGTAAAAAGCAACAATCAAGGTGGACAATTTCAAACAACAATATTATGTGGAAGTATCCTCAGACTATAAAAGAGGGATTAGATGTCATTGGAATGTGTCATTGGAATAATGATGATAGAATACCTGCAAGTAGAAAACTAGCATACCAGAAAATTGAACGGGATTTCCTGGGATTGAATCTTCCCCCTTATACATAAGCAAGTTTTTTAACACATGAGGAATATTTGAGAACGACATCTTTGGCTGTAGAAGCCAAATAGCTGTAGAATGGTTATAGAAAAGGGATGTCATTTTGGAATGCTTCCTTGGCATAATAATTTTCAAAATCACTGCAAGTAGAAAACTAGCATACAAGGACATTGAGTGGGATTGAATTTTTCCCCTTTTTTCATAGGCACGTTGTGTTTTTTGTTTTTAACGGGGAAGATTTGAGAACAACATCTTTCATCTATCGTGGTTCCGTCCACTTTTCTGCCTCAGTACTCAAGCAACTGAAACTGCTGCAGAGGTAGACCACAGCTGAGAAATGAGCTGAGAAATTATGGCATTCTATAGTCCATTCATCAGCCCAGAAACCATGCACCATAATTTCCAAATAAAATATACAGGGATCCCAAGCTACGAACATCCATGTTATGGATGTCCAAGTTACGGATGCTCATCTTAGCACTTTGAAGCAGGTGTGGTCTGTTTGGTGTGGTGCTTCTGCATAGGAACAATACCACTGGGTTGGCAAGAGCCGGCTGTTTTTGCCCTACACAGATTATGACGTCTGGACAACAGGACCAGTATGTATCATGGGGATTTAGTGTCGTGGTTGTTTTGTTTTTGAGGCAAGTATGGCCCAAGAGGTAATCTTTGACTCACACACTAGCCCATAGAGTGCACGTTTGTTTGCTTGCTTGTTTTGTAGTGCAAGCTCGTGTTTGCCTTGAAGCAACTCCAGCTGAGACACAGAACCAGGCTGTGAAGAACCGTAATTCCATGGAAACATCTGTGAGCACACCACATCAATGTAAAGACAGCATGCATTTCCCTCTAAACGGATTTTCAATAGCGGCAGGCATTCATGGGGAAAATGTTCTGTGCTCTGAGCAAACAACTCAGACCCATATCTTATCAGCAGAGGGAAACTTGGATGTCATTAATTACTCCAGCAATGAAGTCAATTGGAGAAGTGTCTCTTGTTAGCTATCTTCTAAGGCTCGACTTAATGGCTCATTTGTTGTAAGTAAACAGTCAGTCTGCTATCCCTTACAGAACCATGTAAAGCCATGAGTGAGATGGAGGGGCACAAGCAGAAACACATTAACCCGTTGCTTATTTCCATGCTACTTTTTCCATGCTACAAACTGATGGTAAGGCCACATCTGGAGCACTGCGTACAGTTCTAGTCGCCACATCTCAAAAAAGATATAGGGGAACTAGAGAAGGTGCAGAAGAGAGTGACCAAAATGATTACAGGGCTGGAGCATCTCCCATATGAGGAAAGGCTACAGCGTTTGGGGCTCTTCAGCTTAGAAAAAAGACGCCTGAGGGGGGACTTGATTGAGACATACAAAATTCTGCATGGGATGGATAAAGTGGATAGAGGGAGGTTCTTTTCCCTCTCTCACAATACCAGAACCAGGAGACAGCCACTAAAATTGAGTGTTGGGAGAGTGAGAACCGATAAAAGGAAGTACTTTTTTACCCAGCGGGTAATTAATCTGTGGAACTCCTTGCCCCAGGAGGTGGTGATGGCATCTGGCCTAGATGGCTTTAAAAGGGGACTGGACAGATTTCTGGAGGAAAAGTCCATTGTGGGCTACAGGCCATGATGGTTAGCACAACCGCCTTACTTTAGAGTTAGGCTACCTCGGAGTGCCGGATGCAGGGGAGTGGCAACGAGATGCACATATCTAGTTGTCTTGTGTATTCCCTGAGGCATCTGGTGGACCGCTGCGAGATGCAGGAAGCTGGACTAGATGGGCCTTTGGCCTGATCCAGTGGGGCTCTTCTTATGTTCTTATGTTTGTTATTTCCCCACCTGTACAAAAATGCTGATTTCCAAATTGAAGGGAGCCTCTAGAACAGGGGTAGGCCACCTATGGCCCATGAGCCAGATCCAGCCTGCCACCTAAAGTCATCTGGCCTGTAGTCCCCAAAGGCTATATTTACCCAGCCTGCAGTAGTCCTAAAAATGAATTCAAATTTGTAATTCTATCTCTGTAAGGGTGCAGTTCGAACATGTGCTGGAATAGACAGACCGGGTTGCCTGCGTGATATCCAGTGCAAGGTAGGATTGGGCTGGGGCGCAACTCGGAGTAAGGGGATTTTATGCCCCTCATCCGATGTCACACACCAGCCAGTCTTATGGGACTACTTGGATCTGCACCTGCAATTTTGCTGGTGCAAATCCGAACAGTCCATGGTCAAGCTAGGGACAGGGGTTAGGATCCACCACAGCCAGTCCCACCCCCTCCCTGGCCCACTCCTGGGCCACCCTTCCCCATCAAAAAATGCCCCAACCTGCTTCAGTTACACCCTCCCGTCACCCTCTCCCTTCCCCTGCATCAGCCTGCTCAGACTAGCACAGCCTTAGCTTAGCTGCCTTTCCTGCTCCAGGGCAGATTCAACACTAGGAAACCAATTCACATCCATGTGCTGGCCTAGCTGGCTCCTGAGTAGCCACGAATGTGCTTTATGGCACATTCACAGTAATCAGGAGCTGGCACAAGGCCACAGGGGAGGGGGTTGTGTTGCACTGCTTGGCTTACAATCTACCTGCTTCTTTTCAGTGTCATTCTCTGACTCAGCATGCATATCTCTGTGCCCGGCCCACCTCTTTTTTCTTCGCTCTAATTGGGAGGTTTATGCACGTGTATCAAATGTGTCTGTGTTCTTACAATAGTAGTATTAACAGTAGTATTAACAATAGTACTAATACAACTAATTAATAGTATTAATACAATAGGAAGAACTATTCTTACAAATTCTTGCAATAGTAATTTACAATAGTATTTTCAAAAAATTCTCCCTTGAAGAATCAATGAAATGCCCAGTACAGATAGATGATTCCTTATCCAGACATCCAAAATCCAGACTATTTGGAAATCCAGCCATTTTTCCCCAAGACTTTTTAAAAACACTTGCTGTAGCATGAACACTAGAAAGTCTGCTCATTCCCATTTACAGGCTGTCAGGGGCGCCGACTTGCTGTCAACATTGGGGGTGCCCATAGCCACGTCCCTGATGTTGACGTAGCCATGCCCCTGATGTTGATATGGCCACACCCCCTGTCATCACCCCGGCCTCGGAAGTGACTGCTTTGCATCACAGCTAAGTGTTGCAAGGCAGCCCTGCCGTCTTCTGAGGCTGGGGTGGGTGAGCCAATGAGCTTCTTCCTGAGGCGCCAGCGATGCCTCGGGAAGGAGCCATTGGCTTGATCGCACTGCCCTCGGCAGGGCCTGTTTGCCGCTGGGTTGGGCGCACTCCCAGCCCAGTGCCGAACATGGAAGTGGCCTGCTCTTTGGGGGTGCCCAACATCATGGGTGCTGGCAAATTATTGTGGGTGCCAGCAGCATACCGGCACCCACAGAGTTGGCGCTAAATTCTATTCTCTGCTCTGTGGTGTATGCCTATACAGACATTGATGAAAAATGTCCAAAAGGCCAGCAGATGACCCAATGGGTAACAGTGAAAAGAGCAAGAGCAAGCACTTCTCATTATATTTATGCAATTATTCTGAAATCCAGACAAATCTGAAATCCAGACACCTTTCCGCCCCAAGCAGTTTGGATAAGAGATACTCAACCAATTCACCACTACTCCCTAATTCATCATCCACAAATGGAACAGTGGATTGTGGGGCCCCATATCATCTCAGCCTGAATTTTAAATCTACTGGCCAATCATCCTGATACAAAGGCAATATTTTATAGAACATTTTCCCGGTGGTAAATGTGCCCTATTGTGTTAACACTGAACAAGTACTACAATTTTCCAGGTGGGCAGGTTTGATGAGGCATCACAGTGGGTCTCCTCCTTCTATAGACTCAAGGTGCTGAACTGTACATCAAATGGAGTGGAAATAAAATAGAGTGGAAATAAAAATGGAAATAGTCAATGGAAATAAAAGAGCCCTGCCTGATGCAGAGCACCAAATTGGAAATAATAAGGTGATTTCACTTTGTAAACAATTGTCTGTTCAGCATGTCTGCTGGTAGATATGTCAAACTTAGCCCATTGTAGGCCATAATGGAACCAATAGTGAAGGCCAATTCTATTTGGAAACTCTGATTGCTTGCTTTGTTAGCAGACTCCTCTTTCATTGAGGAGAGAAGCTGGGTTATATAGTACACATGCCGCTCTTGGATCTTTAGGTATGGGGGGAACCAGTGGTGTCATTCAAATGATTTAGGAACAGGAACTCACTTTTGATTGGCACTTGTCGGGAACCCGGAACCAGCCACGGAGCCCGTTAGGATCCGGAACGCCCGTTCTGGTCCGTTCCCCCTGAATGACATCACTGCCTTCACCCCCCTAGGAATCTGGAGTCGCTCCCTTTAACCCTCTGAGTGCCGGCCAACCAAGAAGAAAAGCTCTTTGCAGAGGTATCGGGAGGGGGGAGGTGAAGTGGGTGGAGTCAGCCCTAATTTAACTAGTGGAACTGAGTTCCCCTGCGTTCCCCCTGCATGACATCACTGGGGGGAACCCCCACCTCCTGCTAATCCCACAGGTGAAGCTCTACATCCTGGAGGTAGGGATAGGACATATTCCCAATGGTCACAGCCTGCCGCAGGTGGTGGGGTGTGTGTGAGAAGGCAGTGGAATTAAGGCACCCTTCCCCTGCATCTACTGCCAAGCTCCTTCCAGCCCACCACAGAGGTGAGCTAGTCACTTACCCAAGCAGGAAGCACAACGCTTCCTTACCCATACTGTGTGGCCATCACATTGCAGGACAGGGACTGCACAAATAAGAGAGCTCCTTCATTTGCACGATCCTTTAAATAAATTGGACGTGACGCACATCCAGGTTTGCGAAAGACGTGCAAGGAGCACGGCAAAGGGGTAGCAACCTTATCTGCAGGTTGGTCACATCTATTTGATTTCTGAACAATGTCAAAAGTACTGGAGATAAACTGTCTGCATGAATTTCTATTGCAAAAAAAAAAAAAAGGCTTTGGCATTAACTTCAACACATTTTGTGCCCTCTTTCAAGTTGGGAGAGATAAAGGAACATACATTCCATTCACTTGTCTTGGGTGCTATTAAAATTCCTGCCTTTAATTTTTTTTTTCCAGATTTATTCATGCACAACCTGTGACATGTGAAATGTGCAACACACGAAACCAGATGTGGACATGAAAGAAGGTGGAGAAAGATATTATACTCCATTCCTTTTGCTGGACAGGAGGACAAACATGAAATTTTCATGGGAAGATATTCCCTGCCCCTTGCCAGTTTGAGCTTTACTGCTGCTGATGTATTTCTGCCTTTCGTCCCCCTACCCCATTGTTGGGTGTTGATTCTATGACTAAAGTGCTAATTGGGGGTAGGGGGTTGCCTTTATTGTGTGTGGTATAATTATTAATGACTCTTATTGGAGCTTTTTGAATGTTGCTTCTGTTGGAAATAGCAACACCGACCTACACGTATCAGAAGGGGGCAGCACATTGTCTGCTGACTTGTAGTGACCCTCTAGCTGTCCCCTCTCAGCGATCATTGCAGGAGATGTGGCCTTTGTTCGACTTCCTCTTCCCCTTTTGTCCATTTCTCTCTCTTGCCTGCTGACCTTCCAAGTAAATGGATGTGCTTGGCTGAGCTCCTGCCTTCAGCCACCATTCTTACATGCATGCAGAAGCAGGTATCTAGGGCTTCTGGTCCACTAAGTGATAGGAATTCCCCTGGTCTTAACCAGGTGCTTTATACAGTGGTGTCATCTACTCTCGCGGAGATGGAACACTGGGCGGGACTAAACGTTTGATTGGCTGCCTGCCCGTTCGCTTCCGCCGCCTTCCTGCTCGCCCAGACACCTGGCGTGCCCCCCACCCGCCCCCCCCGCGTCCATCACGGAGCTGGGCGAGCAGCAGTGGGGCGCGGCGACCAAGGGCAGCCCGCGTGGTGGGGGGAAGGCGGCGGAACCGCATGGACCGGGCTGCCAATCAAACGTAAATCCCGCCCAGCGTTCTGTCTCTGCGAGAGTAGATGACACCACTGGCTGTATATATATAAGAACCATCATGGAACTGTGAGTAAACCTTTTTCTTTTTAAACCAGAAAATGGCCGCAGTCTCTTTTGTATGCGCCTGATTAATTGCAAGCAGCCTAGATAGTGGAGGGGGATTTTCCTTGGTAAATGCTCTGCTAACAGCCCCCATCCAACAGCTGCAACTGCCATTATATTAGGGATCAAAGAGCATCACTCATAAGTTTTAAACAGGGGCAATCTCAGTGAAGCAAAGACGACTAAGGGCCCGATCCTATCCAACTTTCCAGCACTGATGCAGCCATGGAACTGGGACATGCACTGCATTCTGTGGTGGGGGTGCAGTCATGGCACATGGAATAAGTGTTTATTCACTTACCTTGGGGCTGCACTGCAGCTGGATCAGTGCTGGAAAGTTGGATAGAGTTTGGTCTCAATCAATCAATCTTTTCAGCACAAAGTTTACACAGTTGTTTACAGGCAAATAGTAATAATAAAGTTAAAAGTTTCCCTGTCCCAAAGGGCTCAAAATAATAATAAAAAAATCCCAATCCTACTATCCCAATCCTACATAAATCCCCACTTGGTGATGCAGTGGTCCTGGTGTGGCTACTACTTTATCCCATGTAGGATTTTTTCAGAGTGGGATTTTTTTTGGCTGCTGAAAGTATCCTCAGGATAAGGCCCAGCAGCCACTAGGGATCAATGTTTGGATCAGCTCAATCTTTGGTGCAAGTCTGCCTTTACCTGGGAAGGCAAATCAGGCCTGGGGGTTGGGATGAGGTGTGCGTCGCCACCACCAATCCCACCCCCTCCAGCACCTGATCTGCCCTCTTCTCTGCCCTCACCAACCCTTGTGAAGGGTTGGTATCTGCCACCTGTGCCTCTATATATGGTGTTTTGCTCCAGGGAAAGCCTGGATATACTTTTTCAAACAAACAAGCAAGCAAGCAAGCAAACAAACCCTTTAGCTACACACCATTTTCTCATTGAAAATCTTCCCAAAGCTGTTATGGGCCCCAAAGGTGCTATTCGAACAAATAGCACCTTTAGAGTCCATAGCAGCTCTCAGTGGGGGTAGATTTTCAGTGGGGAATGTAAAACATTAAATATGTGCCAGAACAGGAACCCTCAAATATTTTAAAGTAAATCCTAAATCAGACAATAGACACTGATGAACACAAGTCATCTCATTTGATCCTATGCTGTTGACATCACCGGAATTGCCAGGAATATTTTTTAAGGAGAGGGGGGACTGAATCTAAGGGCCCAATCCTATCCCCTCTGCCACCTATCAATGCAGTGGCACCAAAATGGCAAGCACTGAATCTTACAGTGGCAGGGAGGAATCCAGGTGCTCTCCCCTAAGAAACGGAACAATTATGGGTCTGCTTGGATTTACGACAGCTATTTTGCTGGCATAGGTTAATGTTGACCCCTGCCACAGGATCAGGCCTGTTGACCCCACCTCTCCTAGGATGCTCTTTGATCCGCCCATCCCTTACCCCTCACTGCCCTCCCCTGTTTCACTCCCTCTCTTCCTCTGTTCCGCCCTCCTACCACCTCTTTCCACCTCTCCTGTCCTCTTACCTGCTCCGGCAAGCAGGTAAGACTATCTAACGAAGGGGTGGCAAGGTGCAGGCTGCGTGCTGTTGGAGCACATTCTGCAACAGGCGCTGATTGCTTTATGGCAGTCAACACCTTTGCGGGATGGGGGGGGATAGGATTGGTCTGTGAGATAGTTTGCTTTCTGAATTGGATCCCTGCCCCTGCTGCCTGCCCTACAAATACATATCAATAGAATGAATGATTAAAAAAGTTGGCACTAGCGATATGCTTTAAAGCTTTATGAAGTGTATTCTTTTTCTTAGACAGAGCTTATTCAATTGTATTCTAGCCAATTGGAGTGCGTGTGTTCTTGTTCCCCTTTTTCTTTTAATTCCAGAGGGAAATTATCTTTTAAATTACTTAAGAAAAAAATTTAAAAGGTATCATGGCTTGACACCAAGGATTAACTGTTCCTACATAAGTTAATTTATTTTAAAGACGTAATAGTTTTGGATATTGTTTTGGATGGTGTGGTTTTTAAAGCTCACACAAAGTTTGGAAGCTCATGCAGTGCTGTGTAAGGGCATGGGGGGGGGAATGAATATTTTATCAGAGCTCTAGTGAAGCAAACAGGAAAATGATAATTGTTCTGAGAACATGAACACTTTAAGAGATGTTAACAAATAGCTGAGAGGCTGTAAATATCAGTTTTAGCAAAGATAAATTTGCCTCAATGTCCAGTGTTGTTTTGTTTTTGGTGTGTGTGTGTGTGTGTGTGTGTGTGTGTGTGTGTGTTAAAAGCAAATTCAGGAGCACGGCTCTGTTCTTTGTTGTTTTTGTGAGAGCCAAACTGAAGTTATAAATCACAGATTATTCTGGTGTTCTTAAAATTTTGTTCATGTGCAAAAGTCTGTAATTTATACAAAACTAGAGAATAGCCATGATTTATACATGAGCTGAAATAAATGTTTTAATGTGTATTTTATAGTTAAGTTAGGTATTTTATTGTTTGTGCATTATATTGATTTTGAGCAGCCTTAGATGCCCTTTGGGGAGAAAATGGAATAAATAAAATAAATATTCAAAAAAACTCCCGCCAAACCTTGAATGTGCCAGTTCAAATCTGAAATTTGGATTTTGAATGTGTTGACTGCAGCATCTGACACTGTACTGCTTCATAAAACATTCTGGCATTTTCCGGTTAGTAGTAGCACTGGCCTGCCTGAAACAATGAAACAGATGAAAGAATATTTATTCATTATTGTATACTGCCTGCACTTTTAACATCCCACAATATACCTGTGCTAAAGCCCAGCAGTGTAATTGCTGCAGATCCATGTAATTTGACCTGGCAACTGTATCAATATACATCCCTTTCATCCCTTCTTCCCATCTGTGCCTCTCATCCATACTTGCAATTGCTCCTCCCTCCACAACACAGAATAACACACAGTGTGACCGAATGAGCATTCACAAATCTGTTTGACAGACAGCATGATCCAAACCTAACTTTCGACCAGTGTAAGTCCCTTGTGTCGGCCTCTGACTTTTGCAAATGTGCTGTAAAGCGCATTTGCACCAGTTTGCGAACAGATAGGCATTGTCAGATGCACAGATGTGCATTGTCCTTGCGGCGCTGACTCCAGGACCTGAAAGCCTAAAGGTAAGATCAGCCTTGTGAGGCCGATACAGGGACTCGGGGAGAACCGAGAGGCGGAATGGGGCAGAGGAACGTGGGGAACTGCAGTTCTGTGAGCACCCGGGGAGGGGGGTGGAGACTGGATGTGGTCTTTGGGCTCGATTCTAACCTCCATCTCTGACCTGGGAGTTGGGCCGTTTGGAGTGGTGCCATTGATGCAAGTAGCCCTATCCGGCTACCTGGGGGAAGGGAAATAAATTCCTTTTCCCCTGGGAAGTGTGGCAGCAGATCCAAGCCCTAGGCTGGCTATGGGGCAGGCATTCCAGCCTGCCTATTCCAGCCCAGGGTTTGGATTATGCCCTAAGAAGGGCATATTAAGCTAGCTGTAATATTCAACAATCAGCTCTTTATTTATTTATTTATTTATTTATTTATTTATTTATTAAGATCTTGCTTTTCCTAAGTGTACTCTCTTCCATGTAATTCATGCACAACTAAATTAAAATATTAAAATATGACTGCTTTGTTCAGTCATATTCCTGAACTGAAAGGAATTTTATCAGGGGGATACCTAATTTCTTTTGGGCCCCTTCCCTTCTCCATTAGATTATAGTTTCTATGAATTACAACATATAAAACTATGTTGTTGTTGTTCAGTCGCTAAGTCGTGTCCGACTCTTTGCGACCCCATGGACCACAGCACGCCAGGCCTCCCTATCCTCCACTAGCTTCCGGAGTTGGCCCAATTTCATGCTCATTGCTTCGGTGACACTGTCTAACCATCTCATTCTCTGCCGCCCCCTTCTCCTTTTGCCTTCCATCTTTCCCAGCGTGAGGGTCTTTTCTAAAGAGTCCTCTCTTCTCATCAGGTGGCCAAAGTATTTGAGTAGGCTTACATAAAATGTGAATGAGATTCCAGGAAATTTCCAGCTCCCCTTCTTTGGCCTCCAGGTTCCCTTTTTGACCCAGGGTCCAGATATGATGAAGCCCCTGCATCCCCTCTGATAAGATCAGAAAATATAAGATCCCAGGACATTTTCAGGGCCCCCTCCATTGGCTCCTCGGCCCCCCTTTTTGATCCTGGGCCCGGGTGCAATTTGCCCCCTGCCAGAGTCATTCTTGGCTCTTGGTTCTTGAAGCACACCTGGAGTGGGGTGATGTCACCGGGCCCCCAGCACAGCTGCCCCGCCCCCATGCATTGCCTGGCCACACCTCCCTGTGCCTGGAATTGCTCCATTAAGGAGCAATCCAAGCGCAAGGGAGGTGGGGGCACCAAAAAGCGTTCAGTTTTTTCTGCCACAGGCAGTGCCCACTGCACTCGCCTCCCCCTACGGCACCTTCTCTCTGCCTCTGCCCCCTGCACCCCCCCTCTCAGGGTCCCTGGCTTAGTTCCTTGCTAAGCAGAATGGCTATCTGGTTTGGATATGATGATGAAAAGAAACACACTTTACCATGACTCTTTGAAGGACAACAATATGGTGCTTCTTGCTCTCAGACTACTAGGGCCATAGAGGGAAAAGGCAGACATGCTACACAAGTTCAAGGAAGTAAACACTAAACAGAAGTACTAAGGGGAGTTTAAACAGATTGGAAAGACGCGAAGAGGGCACCTTCAACACAATATAATGCTTCTGGGAGTGTGAAGCCCTTCTTTCTGCAAAGGGCACAAAACTCAAAAGTAAAAGCTTTTAATTGGCACGGAGACATTAATTGCCAAAGCATTTTCTTTAATTATTTAAGTGCTCTTATTAGCCAAGTAGTAATTTCCAATGTGCAAAAGTGCTTGAGAATTCAGGTTGGAAGATAATTATGCAAGTAGCAGGTTAATGGCTCAGCAAGCTTGAACATCACAGTCAGTGGACTACATTCCTGTACGAGGCCTACTGAATACAGAAGGATGAGGATGCAGCATTCTGATGGATCACACCGTTTCCAACTGCAGGTGGGGAATGGGGAAACACATATTCAATGCTTCCCTACATACAATAACATGTGGAACGTGGGAAACAAACAGTGATGTCATGTAGCCAGGATGCTCCGGAACGCCATTCCAGTTGTTCCGTGAAGGGCTGGCTCCGCCCACTGCAGTCGGTCCCGGTAGCTACTTCCTGCGTTTCGGTTGTTAGTGCAGGTAGATTCCACCACTGGAAACAAACTCCAGGAAATGGTCTGAGGCAGAATCATTCTTTCTGCTGGGCTAGCTTTCCAGTTAAAGATAATATTTTACACAGAGAAGCATTAATACCACAGTAACACCAATGGCCCTAGAGGGGAAATGGAAGGCCAAGATCCATCATAGATACTCCAGCTGTCTCCAGAGCTGGAGCAGGCTCTGATGGTGCCCAGGGCGGGGTGGCGATGAAAGACATCATCGCACCCTCCGCACAGCCTTGCCACCACCCCTGCTTCCGGAATTGCTCCATTTCAGAACTATTTGTAGGTGAGGGTGGGAGGGAGGGCCCAGCTCCGCGCCAGCTTTCCCCACCAGCGCGCCCAGCCCCCTCAGCAGTGCCCATGGCAGGCACATTACTACGCCGCATGGGCACAATGCCTCTGGATGCCTCCTTAAGAAGGGACTGAGCCCCTCACTGTAGAGCAGTGATTTACAACCAGTGCGCTGCAGCACATTGGTGTGCCATGAATGGTCCTCAGGTGTGCCATGGGAATTTGAGGAAGGGTCATTTCTTAATCTGGCCATTGGGGGACGTGCCCCCCCCCCATCAGCAGCACAGCGTGCCTTGTTAAAAAACTGATGGTGTGCCGTGACAATTTTAGCGCCTTGTCGGTGTGCCATGAGACTGAAAAGGCTGAAAATAGCTGCTGTAGACAAATTCACACCATCAGCCTTCTGAAGTGTTGGAGGTGGAAAGCAAGGGAGATGGAGAGGGAAAGCTTTTTTCATTTTCTTTTTTTTCTTTTTTAAGATTGTGAGCCCTTTAGGGTCAGGACTGCTAAAATTCCAGAAAATAATAATAATAATAATAATAATAATAATAATAATAATAATAATAA
>JAJKFI010000076.1:4384401-4398136 GCA_029204185.1 Lerista edwardsae
AATAATAATAATAATAATAATAATAATAATAATAATAATAATAATAATAATAATAATAATAATAATGTAAACTGTGGGCACTTCATGATGGAGAGGGGAAAGGCAGGATAAGAAGATATAAAGATTCAAATACATATTACGTGTACTACAAAATGTGACAAGCCACTTGAAATGGTACTGTCCATTCTACAGTCTCCGGATTCTTCGTCCTCATTATGTGGCATCTATCGAAAGCCCAAATGGTGCGTGCCCCTCTCCCCCCCAGCTCAGGGAGCGAAGGAAAAGCCCGGCTGCTTTCAGAGACGACCGACCGGAGCGATTTCGCCTCAGCCAGCCCTGGAGGTGCCCAGGCAGGCAGGCAGGCAGGCAGGCAGGCAGGCAGCACGTTCCCCTCGCTCTCCGGCTCAGGAAGCGAAGGGAATGCGCAGGCACCTGCAGGTGCATACAGGATGCAAGGAAGAGCGGATGGGCAGCCGAAAAGCACTCTGCATTTTCCTGGCTGCTGCACCCTCTCCTGCAACAGGCGCCCACTGCCCCCCCACTGCCTTGCCGCACGCTTTATACATCTCTGTTTCTATGACCACCACATACATGTGCGAGGTGCTCAAGTGGCAGATTTGGTCTAGCTATGCTACGTTACTGACTTGGCTTGATACTTGACAAACTGATCAATGGTGGGACCAGAAGGCCACACTAAGGATGAACTTGATCTAGGAGTAAAGTAATATATTTACTTCTTCTTCTTCTTCTTCTTCTTATTATTATTATTATTATTTAGTATTATTATTATTAATTATTATTATTAATTATTAATTCAATTTATACCCCGCCTTTCTGCCCATAGGCACGCAAGGTGGCTTACAACACAGACAATAAAATACAATAAAAATTACAATTTAACATTAAAAACAATAATTAAAAACAATATTAAAACAATTAAAATTTAAAACAACAAGCCCCGTGGATCATAAAATATAAGCAAGAGTATAAAAACCAGCCAGCCAGCTTTAATTTATTCATTAATTTGTTAATTAATATGAATAAACATTAATTTATTCATTAATGTACTTATTTATAGTATTTGACCTCACCTTTCTGGGTTTTTTAAAACTCTTAAGGCAGAAAGAAAATTAGAAAAAGAATATTAAAAAAACATATTCAGTAGAATATAAATAATAAAAAACCAATTAAAACAAAAGCATAAAAGATCTGTGCAAATGAAATGATCTTCACCTGGTGCCAAAAAAGAAAACTTTCTGCTAGGCAAACCTCACTAAGGGTGCAATCCTAACCTGGAGTTAGGCCTCCCTCAGTCTGAGAGACCAATCCTATGCATGTCTACTCAGAAGTAGGGTTACCAGATACAAACTGGGACAGTGTGCCTATACCTTTAATCATTGCATGGAGAAGGGAATTTTGCCAGGTGCAGCTCAACATGGAAGGGTTTAAAAAGCTTCACCTGCCAAAATTCTCTCTCCCATACAATGGTTAAAGCTACAGGCACTCTGTCCCAGTTTGTATCTGGTAACCCTAACCCTTTAACAATTATATAGAAGAGGGAATTTTAGCAGGTGCAGCTTTTGAAACCCATCCATGATGAGCTACACCTGTCCTATTCCCCTCTTCTATACAATGGTTAAAGGGATAGGCACTCTGTCCCAGTTTGTATCTGGTAATCCTACCCAGAAGCAAATTTAATTATAGTCAATAGGACTTACTCCCAGGTAAATATGGATAGGATTGCCGCCTGAGAGTGGTCCAAACATACTTAAGGTGTCCCTTATGCCGGCCAAACTTTGCTGACCTAACTCCAGGTTAGGATTGCGCCCTAGGAATGGTATTTCATAGGCCAGGTACTGTTGAGAAAAGTTAGCAGAGTAGAACCCCGCAGAACAAAGGCAGCTTTCCACAGCGCAGGCAGCTACACAAAACGCAGGGTAGCAGGCTCACAACTCAGGCTGGTACGGCAGATAACTGACTCCCACCTCTGGAATGTGTAGGAGGTTGGGAATGAGGCTGCAGACACAGAGGCTTTGCAGGAAAAAGGTTTTGTATTGTTGCACAAGAACTTGGAGCAGTTACAGAAAAGAAAACAGCAAGCAAACGATTCCACACAGGAAACTTTGATGCACAGGTATAAACAGCACACTTAACATAGTCAGGGATGCAAAAAGGGTAAACAATCCAGCAGAGTGCTCCGCAGCACTTGGTCTCTTACAGAGCAAAGGTGGTATGGTTCTTAGCTAGCTATATACAAATCTGCAGCCAATTGCTGCACTGTGGCTGAGGGTGTGGCAGCAGAGTTTTGCCCCTTTGCACACGTCTCCACTCAACAGGTGTTAGCACTTACTGGTCACGAGTGGATGACTGTGCTGATTTCTCAGCCATGAGGCCTGTGTTCCATGAGGGAACAAACTTTGGTTCAGGCCTAGATTTAGTGGCTAGCTTGACCAGAAGCTCTCAACTGTTTCAGAACCTGACAGGTATCACCTCAGAGAAGGCCCTTTCACAAGTTCCCATCTGCCACCCCTCTGAGGTAGGTACCTGGAGGACTTCCAAATCTGCTCTCAAACATCCAGGCTTGCACTAGAACCAGCAGGAAGGCTTCAGCCTACTTTGTGCACAGTTGAAACATACTTTACAGAATATTTGCAACAGTGCTTGCTCCACTAGTGCAGGGAACCATAGATTGCTCCCTAATACAGGTAAAGTGCTTTCCACATTCTGTTGGCTATATAAATGTTGGTTGTTATTTTACACTCCAAAGTGAATTGGCAACTAGGGTTTGTTCTCCCCTGAATCTCTCTATCTTATTCAACTATGGACAGGTGGCATCTTACCTGCTGTCTATGACTGACCTGCTCGCACAATGTGTTATTTCCATGGCAAGGTTTAATGTGTTGCTATCTAAGGTCACTCGTGGGAGGTATAACAAGACCCTCTATGAAGAGTGGCTTTGCCCCTGCAATCGGGGGTTTATTGAAACCATCTCCCACATAATGTTTTACTGCCCTTGCCATGCCAGTGCCCGTTTGGTTTACCCGCCCCCTTTCTTATTTACAAAAGAAGGCTTCTCAGATCTAGCAAACTTAAAGTTCTTTCTGAATGATTGTCCACCTGAAACTATGGAGAGGGTTTCACAGTTCTTACTTTCAGTGGTTTACAAAAGTGCTCAAGATTCATCGTGCTAGGAACTATCTTTGAGAAAGTGTATTTATTTTTAATGTTGAAACATGTATTAGGTTTAGTATTGTTTTGTTAGATTTGGGTGATGGATGGATTTTCTCTTTGTTATTTATGCCAATAAAGGTGACCTTCCCCCCAAAGTGTGTGTGTGTGTGTGTGTGTGTGAGAGAGAGAGAGAGAGAGAGACCGACCGACCGACCGACCGGCCGTCCCTGAGACCTCTCTGGACTGCATTTGCTTTGGTAGGTCACAAATCATGCCAGCTTAGTATGTGAGAAGGAAAGTTTTCAATATGCCCTGAAAGTGAAACTCCTATTCTGAGACGTTTAACCTCAGAAATGATTTTCCTTTCCAGGTCTGTTTTCTCTTCATTGCAGCAAGTATAAATTATTGTTCGTATTTCTTCATTTCCAAAATCTTGCCCTGCAGTTATGTAGTTTCCTATTGATGCTTTATGTCACTTCTTCTCTAAACACCTGCCACTTTCTTAGTACTCATTTCAACATATCTGGATTTTTTTTTCATTCCCCCATTGAATTCTCTCAGCTTTCTTTTTGATTAGATTAATTATTTTACCCATCTCTTTTTCCATTCTGGTCCTTTTGCTGAAATAGAAGTGTCATTAATATTCCCTTCAAATAAGTTTTAAGGGCTTTCCAGATACTGTGGGTGATTTAGCAGATAGATAAATGCATTAGTAGAAGAATTTCAATCATTTTCTTCCTTGTAATTCTCTCTTTTACTTCCATGTGGTACAGGTAAATGCCATAGCTCTAGGATCTTTTCTTGAGAATGGTTAGTTCTTTTATCAAAGTGACAGTTTTTGGAGCATCTTTGTAAATTGTATTTGTTGGTGGTAGATTTGTTTGTGCATGGCTTTACGGGAAGCAATAATTGCTGCCATTCTCCACTCAATGATGCGTATTTAAGGCAATCCTAAGGCACATGGATGGAAGGCAGCTCTTGCAGACCAAATTCCCTACCTCCTCCTCAGTGCAGAAGCACTCTGCTCTGCCAAGATCTTTGAAGCAGAATTGTTTGGGGAGTAGAGCTCTTCATAGATATGGAAGTTTGGGTATTGGTATGAGGAGTTTGGTGGAAATCCCCCTAAACATCAAAAATGGCAGTCCACATTTAGCAGTGTGCTCCTTACTTCATACACAAAATAAGAGCTTTAATGACATCTTTCAGAATGGTTGCCATTCTGAAGGTGAAGGAGAGGAGCTGTGTTATACAGGAGCTCAGGCTCCTGCAAAATGTAGTGTTTTGCCCCCTATAGGAATGCCACTGAACTTTAGTCCCCAAAAGTCACAAAGTTAAGTTAGAGAGCAATCCTAACCTGGAGTTATGCACTCTGTCAGATGCCCAGTCAAGATAAATGGGTCCATTCCTATTGCAGGCATTGACATTGGCAGAGCAACACTGGGGATTTTAAACATTACGCTGGGAATTCATATATCAAATGTAGTCCTTGGAAGACTGTGCACTTCCCTTCTCCAGGGTTAGGCTGCACAGCACCTCAGATCTTTCCAGTTGTGCTCTGGCATTTTGACAACGCAAACTCACCCCTAAAGAAGCCCATCCTTCAGAAAAGAAAAGAAAAACTCAACTATGCAGAGAATGTGTGAAAAGCCATTTCAGGACACTGAGAAACCAATGAAGGACAAACGGAAAAGAAAAGAAATGTAATGAAGTTCACTAGTGCAAACATACACTAATTATGCCGTCTCAGGGTGATTCTTCCCCACTGTCATTGTCTAGAATAATAACAGATAATTAAAGTGTGCTTTTTTTCCCACTCTTCAAAAGGGCTCTGTGCTTTTGTAATATTCTATTCTTATTGGAATAATTATGAAATCTCAATATAATTGGTTTCCTTCCAATTTTATTCTTGTTTAAATGAATGTGGAACTTAATTGACTCTAGTCTGCTTCAGTGGGACTTGTCATCTCTTACTGCAGGATTTCTTGAAGGGCTTTCTCAAGCCACTCAACGAGGTATCCATTTTTCTTCACCTTCTCTGGTGGCCCTTCTAGGCAATCTTGCATCTATTTGTGCGGCAAAGCACAGTTCCTCAACTTTGCTTTAAGTCATGACTGATGGAATGGAGTGTATAGCAGTGTCAATAGGGAGCCCCGTCCTCATAGAGGTTGAGCATATGAGCATTTGAGTTGCCTTCTGCTAAATCCAACTACCTGACCATCTATATTGTCTCCCTAGACCAGCAATTTTCAATCAGTTTCAGCCAGGTACACTGGTGTGCTGTGAATGGTCTGCAGGTGTGTCAGGAAGTTTGGGGGAAGGGTCATTTTTAGTAGGGCCTTTGGGGTATGTGAGCTCCCTTCCCCGCCAGCAGCAGTCTGGTGTGCCTTGTCCATTGTCAGAAAACTGATGGTGTGCCCTGATAATTTTAGCCCCTTGTCAGTATTCCATGAGATGAAAAAGATTAAGGGAGCAATCCTAAACTGAAGTTAGGCCAGCAAAAGGCAGCAAGATTTGGCTGGCATAAGGGCCACAGTAAAGTGTTTGGACCACTCTCGGAGTCAGGGTGGATGGCGTACGTCTGTGTGCTGGCCTCTCTGACTCCAAGAGTGGTCCAAACATACTTTACAGTGTCCTTTGTGTTGGCCAAACTGTGCTTGCCTAACAACAGGTTAGGACTGTGCTCTAAAAATTACTTCCATAGACAAACAGCAGCTCTCCAGGGTTTCAGTCTTAGGAGTTTCTCCCAGAACTATCTGGAGATGCCAGGGATCAAATCTGGGTCAGTTCACATGCTAAATAAATATGTCCCATACCACTGACCTATGGCCCATCTCTAGACATCTGATGGAGGATGCAGAAATTCTGAGCATTCAAGCAGAGAAACTTGAAGTAGCCATCTCTGGATATTTACAAGCAGGGTAAAGAGCAAAGGCAGGCTTTAGTGAAGGCTGCTTTCAGCAGGTAATCATAGGCACTCAAGGTTTTTTCCCCTGATATTGGGAGTTCCTATGCTGTCCTGCCTCCAGGGCACCCAGAAAAATACAGGGTATCCACAAAGTCTCTTTACAATTTCAAACTTGTATTACAAAAACAAATGAAGAGATACATGTATGGAAAGTATACAATATTAGGAGTATATATTGAAGAATATTTTGCATCAATTAATAAACGTCTAAATGTGCACCATTGGTTGCACGCAGCACATCAAGGCGATAATAGATTTCCTGCCATGTTCGCTGTAGCATAGTCTCATCAATGGTGGCAACGGCATCAGTGATCCTTTGCTTCACGTTCTGTACACGATGTCTTTAACGTAGCCCCACAGAAAGAAATCTAGGGGCGTGATATCATTAACATATCTCATCATTTGCATTTGTCATGATTTCTTGACATTGTAAAGAGACTTTGTGGATACCCTGTACCTCAGGGCAGCAGAAAGTTGACAGTGGGTGCTCCAGGCCTTACAGAATGTCATCTGGTACTGAACTGTGAATAGAAATGCCTGTATCTGCTGTAGGAAAATGATGCTGTGCATGACACTATTTTATGTATGTCAATTTAGTAATCATACCCCCATTTGTCTACATAAAATAGAAAGCAATGAATCATTTGCATCTAGCAAGTGTAAAACTTATGAAAACAAACATTAAAACATCATAGCCAAAAACAAGTGGCAGCTATGGCAGAATGCAGTTTGATCCTTACAATCAAGTCAATATCAAATGTCTGCTGAAACAAGTAATCTCAATGGCCCACAAAGATGGAGCCAGTTGGATCTCTCCTGAGATGGCATTCCATAATCTAGAGGTGTCAGCAATCTAGAGATGTCAGCACAAACACTGTCTTTGTGCTTGTCCAATGCCTTCAATTTTTTCCACAATGATAGGCTGAGTGATAAGTAACTGTTGCACCGATATAGTGCATGTTATACTACATGGTCAAAACTGAAAAATAGTCTATCAATATGTAATACACAGCTCAATCCTAACTAAATTCCAATGCGGTGATGCAGTGGTGCCGGCATGAGCTCTGATGCATTCTGCAAGGCAATTCTGGCTCCTGGAGGTCTTCTTGGGGTAAGGCCTCATTTTTCCCCTTGCCCCAGTGTAAGCCCCAGCAGCTGCAATTGGTCAGCTGAGATCTACTTCAGCCAGACTGGGAGGTAGGGGTGTTGATTTCATGATTTACATTTGTGTTCAATAAAGTTAAACCCCATCCTCATTCTGTTGTCTTCCTTGGGGTGGTGCAAGAGTAATAGGCTACTTAGAATGCCAGATGCAGGGGAGTGGCAGCAAGATACAAGTTTCTGGTTGTCTTGTGTGCTCCTTGAGGCATCTGGTGGGCCACTGTGAGATATAGGAAGCTGGACTAGATGGGCCCTTGGCCTGATCCAGCAAGGCTTTTCTTATGTGCTTATATCATTGGCGCGAATTGATCAGTGCAGGTGAATTGGGATTTGAAAGGGGGTTAGGATTTGGCACATGCTGGTGCCGCCAATCCTGTCCCCTTCTGGCTCAATCCCTAAATGGATTTAGCATTGCATTTCTTGAAAATAAAACAATATACAGGCATGTCCCAATGTCCACGGTATCCATGGTATCCATGGTTTCAGTTATTCACAGATGCCATGGATACTGGAATACCTATTAAAACAAATCTCTCTCTTTTTTTATCTTATTGCAGCAAAACCATTGATGTTTAAAAAGGTGTCCACCGGTATCCACAGTTTCAGATATCCACGGTGGGGTCCAGAACAGAATCCCAGCTGATAGTGGAGCATGCCTGTAATCCAGAGGCATACCAGGGCGAAACTGCACCCATGGCACATAACGTCATGACATCACAATGTCATGACATCATGACATTATGGGGTATGGCTTCTGTCCACCATGTCAGCTAACATGGTGGGCAGAAGCCAAGCCCCGCCTCCTTGTTTTGCCTGAGCGGTGGCCAGGAAACAATGCATGCCCCTAGCTCTGTGAATTGGGGAGGCGCTGGTGTCTCCTGGCTACCGCTTGGGCAAAACCCAAGCCACAGCCAAGGGAAGCCGCGTGCCTCTCTGGCTCTGCAAACCAGGGAGGCGCGCGGCATCCCCTGGCCACCGCTCAGACACTTTTGCCTGAGCAGCGGCCAGGAGATGACACACGCCTCCCCGGTTCAGAGAGTTGAGGGGCATGTGGCGTCTCCTGGCCACCACTTGGGCAAAGCCCAAGCCGTGGCCAAGGGGTGCTGCGCACCTCTCCAGCTCTGCAAACCGGGGAGGTGTGCAGTGTCTCCTGTCTACCACTTGGGCAGTTTTGCCCGAGTGGCAGCCAGGAGACGCCAGCACCTCCCTGGTTTGCAGAGCAAGGTGGGGCGCAGCGTCTCCTGGCCATCGCTTGGGCAAAACCCGAGCCACAGCCAAGGGAAGCCGCATGCCTCCCCATCTCTGCGAGCCGGGGGGGTGCATGGTTTCCCTCGGCTGCAGCTCAGGCATCCTCTTGGGTGCCCCTGGCAAATGGCGCCCATGGCTCTTGCCACCCCACGCAACACCCTAGATATGCCATTGCTGTAATCACATCCAGCATATGCATGATGAGACAGAATGGCTTTACATTCAGATGAACCTAATTGATGTACAAGAGCTGTCATATCAGTGGGCCATAGTGTGTGTAGATTGCCACTCGACTCCTAACCTGTCTCAGGTTTTCTTTGTGTTTCTAAGAACTGTAGCCATCACATACATTTGTGCATCCCATGCACTGTAATTGTGAATTACCGATTTTGGGCTGACAAATCTGACCCAAATGGAAAACTGTATATGAATCTGTTTCCTTCGTGACTGCTCTCCAGTGACTCCTCTTCCTTTCATTTGACATTTTTTCCATTAGCACTTCAGACTGAATAGCACAGGCTATTACATGCAGCATAGACCACCCTGCTGGTGGTGGAAATTCTGCTTTCTACCAGCTGTCAAGCAAGCATGAAATCAGTTATTGTTTGAGATTGGCATTCCTGTCTTAAAAAAAAAAAATCAGCCAGTCTTTATGGAGTTGCATCAGAAAATCATAGAGGATTCAGTTTCTTGTCACTACTTTGCTCTAGCTCCAAATCTTTGATGGATGGTGAAAGAGATGTTGAACACTATATCAAATTGTTCAGCTGGTATATGGCAGAGTTTCTGCATAACCATAACAGGTGGTTCTCCAAGGAGATAATGTAAAACAATTGTACCTACAATCACACAATCGACAATAATTGGTGGCTAACTTGTCACTTGATTTCCTAGGGACTGGCTTCATCATATTCATTCATTCAACCATCAATTCATAAGACAAAAAAAGTCTTATAGGAGTTAGCAGATAACTGTCATTTGTGCCGTGTCTACTTGCTTTCTGATGCAATACATTGCATTCTCTACATTAGATCTCTCTCCCGCTTCATTTGGGCTACTCTTCCATCAACATCTTTTTGTCTTCTCACCTTCCATAGCATGATGTCAAATCCACCAGGATCAATTGTATACTCTTTGAGGAATGCTTCCGACAACTCCAGCCAACTTCTCCTGGCATCAACAAGGAAACTCCTGTTTGCAGTTGCACGTTTTCTAGAACTGGTATAGACGAGGAGCCCCTATTCACATAACCACCAAAGGGATGGATGTATAGTTGATGACTTGAGACTCTGCACTCACATGTGCTTTGACCTGTTGAATCCAGAGGTATCCCTGGGGTGGGTTACCTGGAGGAGCTTGGCGTTCCCGAAATTCATGGGTGATTTAATGATGTAACGACGTAATCACATTGTCCTCGGATTTGCATGTATTTATTTATTTGAAGAATTTATATCCCGCCTTTCTATGCCAAAGCAAATGCCCAAGGTGGCTTTCATGGGCAGGTCTAAACACTATTTTTCAATGGGTTTTTTTACAAATATACAGAGCAGCTCAAATCACCACCTGCTAAACAGCCAACGGCGAGCCAAGGAGCCCCATTGCAGATGGTGGGGCTTTCCCTGGTGAAAGGAGATGAATGTCTCCTTCTCCTGGGGAGACCCCAGAGGCTGCCTGGCTGCTGCTGGAAGCAATGGTAGCCTTTTGGCTACTGCTGCACCCATGGCATCCAGGCAGTTCCGGATTGGGCTGTCAGTCTTTGTTCTGAGGGGCAGAGAGGTATGAGAAGACCTAGACAGAAAATGAGGCCAACTTCAAGCATATACTTCATAAGGAGAAAAAAACTTCACCTGAAAAAGGTGTCCCAATATTGTCCCAATACAAATACATTGGGACACATTTCTACATGAAATGGCACAGGTTTCAGCCATGTACCTTATGATTCAAATCAGGGATCCATTGTGTTTGAGGGTTCTCCATTGCCAACATTAAATTTTTAAAAAGACTATTGGAAAAATTACAGAAAATGACACCTTAGCTAAATCTTTAATAGAGTTTTTACACTCTGCTTGCATAACAATTGAACCTTGAGCATAAAATTCTATTAAAGGGATCCTTGTTTTGATAGATATGGTAAAAAGTAATTATAACCAGGAGCGCATTGTTCTTCAGGATTCCTTTCATGAGCTTTGAACAAATGAAGAGATAGTGTTCCTTCCAATACATCTTTATCAAGTTCTTCAGACAGGCTCTTGTCTTCTCCAGGGGTTTACCTCTTTTCAAGCTGTTTCACAATCTCCTCCATTTTCTCCTTGCTGGTATTATTTACTAAGTCACTGAATCCAAAGTCAACTTCTTTAGAAAAAGACGTGCTTGGAAACCCTTTCCACTCATCCAAACGAGTATAGGTGCTCCAGGATTGGCCAAATATCCAGAGAAAATGGGATTACTGGCCTTACCATTTCTGCCTGAACTATTGCGTCCAGGTTCAAATAGGACATGTTCGTGTGCATAACTACTTTCAAGTTTGGATTCTCTTGCAAAATCAGGAGTGGCTCAAGCAGACTGGATGCATATACTCATTCAATGCGAGGTCTGGGTGATGATACATATTTCCAGCAAGGGCTGGCCCAAAGCATCCTATTACCTGAAATGGCATGCCAAATGCTGCCTCCCCTTTCTGGAGATGAACTAGCCTCTGCTCCTCCCACTCCCTGGATTGGAAAAGGTAGAGGTGGAGCATACAAATAAATGCAGAAGGGCAATAGTGGACTAGATATAGGAGAAGCTCTAGCCCACCACTCTCCTCTCCACCTCTTCATTTTTCTCTATCATTTTCAATCCAAGGAGTGGGAGGAGGAAGAGCAGCAGCCACAAGTGGGTGGGTGGAAGTTGGGCCCAGCGATGTCATCTGGGCAGGGCGGTCCAGAACGCTGTACCGCTTGTTCTGAGGACGGGCTGCGACGGGGCGCCATTGCGCAGCAGATGCCGCGCGCTTCTTGGACCGCCCTCCCTCCCCTGCGCTTGATTCGCTCCAATATGGAGCTATTCTGGGCGCAGGGAGGCGTGGCTGGGCTCCGCACGGGGGCAGGGAGTTGCCACTCAACCGTGCATTCCCATTGTTGGCGCTAACGGATGACATCACTGGTTGGGCCCCCTTGCCAAGCGATGGCCTGCTAAGATTAAATTAGCTGGTCTCATGGATGGGTCAGTCTTGTTTTCATTTGTATGGCAATATACATTTGAATTCACATCTTTGAATGAGAGTCTCAACAACAGTTGGAGCCCTGTTGTCACATAATACCAACCTAATGGATTTACAGTGATCTATTGTTACGCAATGTCAAAGTGCTGCACTCCATATGCCAGCAAATTTGGAAAACCCAACAGTGGCCACAAGACTGGAAAAGATCAGTTTACATTCCAATCCCAAAGAAGGGCAATGCCAAAGATTGTTCAAACTACCGCACCATTGCACTCATTTCACATGCTAGCAAGGTGATGCTCAAAATCCTACAAGCTAGGCTTCAGCAGTACGTGAATCGAGAACTACCAGATGTACAAGCTGGTTTCCGAAGAGGCAGAGGAACTAGAGATCAAATTGCCAACATTCGCTGGATCATGGAGAAAGCCAGAGAGTTCCAGAAAAACATCTACCTCTGCTTCATTGACTATGCTAAAGCCTTTGATTGTGTGGATCACAACAAACTATGGCAAGTTCTTGAAGAGATGGGAGTACCAGACCACCTGATCTGTCTTCTGAGAAACCTGTATGCGGGCCAGGAAGCTACAGTTAGAACTGGACATTGAACTACCGACTGGTTTCAAATTGGGAAAGGAGTACGACAAGGCTGTATACTGTCACCCTGCTTATTGAACTTATATGCAGAGTACATCATGAGGAAGGCAAGGCTGGATGATTCACAGGCTGGAATCAAGATCGCTGGGAGAAATATCAACAACCTCAGATATGCAGACGACACCACTCTAATGGCAGAAAGTGAGGAACACCTCAAGAACCTTCTGATGAGGGTGAAAGAGGAAAGTGCAAAAATTCGCTTGAAGCTCAACATTAAAAAAAACTAAGATCATGGCAACCACTTCCATCACTTCCTGGCAAATAGAAGGGGAAGAAATGGAAGCAGTGACAGTCTTTATTTTCCTGGGCTCCAAGATCAGCGCAGATGGTGACTGTAGCCATGAAATTAAAAGACGTTTACTTCTTGGGAGGAAAGCTATGGCGAACTTAGACAACTTAATAAAAAGCCGAGATATCACCCTGCCAACAAAGGTTCGCATAGTCAAAGCTATTGTTTTCCCAGTAGCAATGTATGGCTGTGAGAGCTGGACCATACGAAAGGCAGAGCGCCAAAGAATAGATGCTTTTGAATTATGGTGTTGGAGAAGACTCTTGAGAGTCCCCTGGACTGCAAGGAGGTCCAATCGGTCCATCCTCCAGGAAGTCAAGCCTGATTGGTCCCTGGAAGGACAAATCCTGAAGCTGAAGCTCCAATACTTTGGCCACCTCATGAGAAGACTCTTTAGAAAAGACCCTCATGCTGGGAAAGATTGAAGGCAAAAGGAGAAGGGGGCGGCAGAGGATGAGATGGTTAGATAGTGTCACCGAAGCGACGAACATGAAGTTGGGCGAACTCTGGAAGCTAGTGGAGGAGAGGGAGGCCTGGCGTGCTGTGGTCCATGGGGTCGCGAAGAGTCGGACACGACTTAGCAACTGAACAACAACAACAATTGTTACGCAGTCAGTGTTATGGGCCAGTGGTGTAGAACATAAGAACACAAGAAGAGCCCTGCTGGATCAGGGCAAAGGCCCATCTAGTCCAGCTTCCTGTATTTCTGTACCGCCAGGTGCCTCAGGGAGCACACAAGACAACAAGATGTCTGCATCCCCTTGCAACTCCCTTGTACCTGGCATTCTGGCAGCTCAGTCCTAACCTGGGTTGGAGCAGGCAGGCAAGCAGGCCTGCGCTATATCCTAACACAGGCTGAAAGGCAGCTGGAGTGAACCTTGGGGCAAGGGGTAAGCCCCAGCCAGCCCTTCTGGGCTGCTCAGATCTGCACCAGTTAAATCAAATAGTATTTATATACCGCTTTTCAACAAAAAGTTCACAAAGTGGTTTACAGGATGATGATGATGATGATGATGATGATGATGATGATGATGATGATGATGAT
>JAJKFI010000076.1:4399794-4417590 GCA_029204185.1 Lerista edwardsae
ATGCCAGTTTCTATCAGTTCTGGACCGTGAGATATGAAACTGCAACAGTTAAGAAGGTATAATTAACCATGCAAGAAGAACAAGAAGGACGATATTATTGATCTCATGAGAGAGAGAGAGAGAGAGAGAGAGAGAGAGAGAGAGAGAGAGAGATTTCTCTAGAGGCATGACCTGTAACGGAACAACATATTAAGTACCATTCCTAGAATAATCTCATTAATACACAAAACAAACCTTAGAACCAAATTAGCCCTGCTGCGGATAGATCATGCCAATATAGCTTAGATGCTGCAAATTAGAGAGTAACTTCATTAAGTTCCAATTCTGACTAGGCAAAGATATGTACAGATGTGCCCCAGTATCCACTGATTTGGGATCTGCTGTTTCAGTTATTCAATGATACCATGGATACTAAGGATGCCTACTAAAAGGGGAAAAAAATTACACCCTATTGCAGCAAAACCACTGATGTTCCTCTGTCTTTAAAAAAGGTGCCCCCAGTATCCACAGTTTCAGGTATCCACGGTGGGGTCCAGAACATGTTTTTTATCAGTGCTATCATTTTTAGGTACTTCCTAATTGATTGGGATTTTTAAAAACTTTGTGCTATTCAACATTTCTTTTAACCCTCCAGATGTTAACTTGCCACAGTCCTGGGGCATTTTAGTGAATAATAAACATACTGGGAATGATCCCAGAACGATCCCAGTTTCTGAGAACACAGTTCATTTCTGGTTCTGCCATCAGTGCAGGTGGCCTGGGAAAGGTAAGGAAACACTTGTTTAATAACCTCCCCATAAGGTGCCTGGCTGCCAACAGGTATTCTCAGATTTACCTGGCATAAGTCCGAGGAGCTTCTTGGTGTGTGTGTGTGTGGGGGGGGATCCTGGTATGGGGCAACTGCTGCCAAGATCCACTCCCTCCCACCTATGAGCCAAGACTTCCAGCACTTTACCTTCTCTAGCGTGGCCTGGATGAGCTGCTGGTGCATGCATGGGACCTCCGGCCGTGTGCACCAGCACTCTCATCAGGGCTGGCTTTAAGCCAATGTGACCAATGTTATCACATTTGGCCCCACACTTTGGGGGGCCCCCACATCAGTGCAGTGAGCATATTGCCTGCAGCAGCAGCAGCTGGGATCTGTATGAATTGTAAGTGAGTGGGACAAACAGAGCAGCTTTACCTTGGGCCCTCCCACCTGCCCCTGCCTCCGAACAGCCCAAAGTGTGCCTCCTGAAAGCAGTTGGCAGTGACATCATCATGTCACCATTAGCTATTTCCAGTGCCACACACAGCACCACAACCACAGAAAGGGGGGGGGGGTCGTGGGAATGCCCCATATTGCCGCCCGCCCCCCACTCCTGGAGCCAGCCCTGAGTCTTATGGCACATGTTAGCAGTAGGCATTTTGCAGTGCTGTACTGGGACTTAATGCGGGCAGATTGCCAGTTCCACCACAGTATACCCATGATGGGATTGGGCTATTTACACACACTGTAGCTCCATATCAGGGAGCCTAATAGAGCCCTACAGAAGGGCTTTCTCTTGTCCCTAATTAAGGGGACAGTACAAGTTAATTTACTGTGCTTGAATACAACACAAATACAGATGTTTCCTTTCAAGTGTTGGAAGTCTTTTTTTTCCCCCTTTCACAATTGTCAGTGGGCTTAAGGCAATTTACCAAAATACCTGCTATGCCTTGTCCATCTCGTATTGCATTTCTTTATGCTGTTTCTTTGGAAGTGCAGCAAAGCAGCAAAGGCAGAAAAGGAAAGAGAAACTGAATTGAAGACCTAAAGAAAACAAGGCAATCATGATGCTTTTTTTTTTTTCTGGCAGGGCTCCTGTGTTTTTAATTACAACAAGAGTACGGTCAACTTGCAACTTGTGCAAATTCAACTTTATGCAGTTGGTAAACCAAAAACCAGGGGTTTAAATTGTGCAGACGATTCTGCCCTCCATTCTCCTTACTAAATACATGCCCAGTGTGAGCATGAGAATGGAGAATGAAGCTGCTGTTCAGTCTCAGTTCTTGTGTCTTGCCATTTTTAAAGAGACAGTACACATTTTTTGTACATCAGGGATTTTCAAGGAAATTTTACATATATGTGATTTTTATTTTTTTAATAGTATCCCTCAATTATCCCTCATTCCTCAAATATCCCTCAAATAGTATCCGTCAAGTATTCCTCATTCAACATAACCCTAACTCAAGCTGCAGGCTGACTGTGGATTAGGAAGGACTTTCCCTTCACTGCATTTCCATCCTGGAAAAATACTGAATTTCTTCCAATCATGCAGCTTTCTAAAGTTTTATTTTTAAAAAGGTAAAGGTTTCCCCACAACCGAATGGTCTAGTCATGACCGACTGTAGGGGGCAGTGCTCATCTCCATTTCAAAGCCTGTAGAGCCGGCGTTTTGTCCAAGGACAAGCTTCCGTGGTCATGTGGCCGGCATGACTCTACGCCGTAGCGCACGGAACGCCGTTCCCTTTCCACCGAAGTGGTCCCTATTTATCTACTTGCATTTAGGTGCTTTCGAACTGCTAAGTTGGCAGGAGCTGGGACAAGCAACGGGAGCTCACTCCATCACGCAGTCTTGAACTCCCAACCTTGCGGTTGGAAAGCCCAGGATTAACCCACTGTGCCACCACATCCCTATATGTTTATTTTTAAACATAGGATTAAGATTCTAATAATATGCCAGAGCTGAAATAAACCACCCTAACTGTGGCAGGAGTTTCTTATGGTGTTTGCTGCTGAAGCATGAATACATAGCTGTGTTTAAACAGCTAATAAATGGTTTTATTGTTACACTTTCAATGGCTTTCAATGGTTTTAATGTCACACTTTTAAATTCATTTTAGAGCATAAATTATGTGTGTATTTTTTTCCCTACAAGTACCTGATGGTTAAGCATCACACTACATCCAGCAACTTCTTCAGGCTAACTGAGGTTAGAATAAGCAGATCACCCTCTTAATAGTTTAAAAAAAAAAACACAGATGCACTTCTACTGTGCTTTTAAAATGTTCCTGCTGAAATCTTGCTTTTCAAATTGTTTTAACCAAATTCAGCCTCTTGGTGCAACTTTTGATTCACATAGAAAACAATCCTGGCCCCGTGCTGGAATAGGGAGGCCAACCAGCCTGCCCCATAACCAGCACAGGGCTGGGACTGGCTGCAGCACAACCCAGGGCAAGGGAAATCTGTTCAGTTTCCCTTCCCCCCTGGGTCAAGCAGAAGTGGCCTGAATAGGGTTACTTGAATCTGCGTCACCAAAATTGGTGGTGCAAATCCAACCAGCCAGATTGGAGGATTTTGGTTTCATCCCAACCAGCCAGAAGGATTTTGGCTTCATCCCCTCCCTGGGCTGGTCTGCCCACAGGCCTGCCCCTCCTCTCACTTTCCCCCACCCTGTTCTGCCTTCCCCCACCCCCTCACTGCGCTCCCTTGGCCAGCCTTACCTTCCAGCCAGCCCAGGGAGGCCAGCGCAGGTCCACACGCCAGCCTCTCTGATTCTGAAAGTGGTGCAAAAGCACTTTAAAGCACATTTGTGACACTGGCACAATCCTACGCTGCCACCCCTCCCCCCCCGCCTACTGTGGGATTGTGGCCTTAAGAACGAGATCTCTGTTGGATCAGGCCAAGAGACCATCTAGTCCAGCCTCCTGTAGTGGCCCACCAGATGCCTCAGGGAGCACTCAAGACCCCAAGATACATGTACCCTATTGCCACTCCCTTGAACCAAACATTCAGAGAGATTGCATACAATCATCACGGCTTGTAACTTGGGATGGACTTTTCCAACATAAATCTGTCCAATTCCTTTTTAAAGGCATCTAGGCCAGGTGCCATCACAACTGATTGTTCAGTCAATCCAAGGACAAACCTTTTGATTATTTTAATCATTAATACTTACAAATAAGTTTTGTTCCTTCAGGCAAAGTAGACTCCAAAATATTTTGCAGAATTCAGCAGTTTGTTGAAAATGACGAACCATAGATAGAGAACATGCGCAAGAAGGTATTCATGCACAAGGAGAGTATTGGAGTCAAAAGCACTGTGTAGTGAAAGGTAAGAGAGGCCTTTTTTCTCTTGCCCAAACAGCTGGGGATCATTATAGTAATGGCCCAGAACTAAGAGCAAGGATAAATATTTGTGCAGTATGGGATATGTTTTGAAGCACTGCTGCTGACGACTTTTGAAATGAAAACTTTGGTTGGGTGTTAGAAAGAAGTGGAGTGCTTTTGTGTTAACAGAAGGAATTGGCTTTTGTTGTTGGAGGAGGAAAATTACTGTCACAAGCATTGGTCTCCATAGTGACTTCCTTTGTATGTCAAACTGGGGACCACAATTGCATCTCAGGAAGCTGTCATTGGCTGCTCTGCAGTTATACAACTTCCTTTTCCTGGAGATAAGCCAGATGTTAAGCTTTAATTATTTTTTAGAAGACTAGAATGTTAATAGACTGAATAAACATTCTGATTCTGTTACACCAGGGTGAGTTACACCAAGCCAGCACAATTTGTGACTCAATTTGTGTTGAATGCACTCTAGTATCCATGTAAGGTAGTCTGCCCAATACT
Organism: Lerista edwardsae; assembly: GCA_029204185.1. Taxonomy (NCBI): domain Eukaryota; kingdom Metazoa; phylum Chordata; class Lepidosauria; order Squamata; family Scincidae; genus Lerista; species Lerista edwardsae. The sequence continues at coordinate 4,404,382 of JAJKFI010000076.1, forward strand.
TGACAGCCCTAGTCTTTCTTTGCATTTCCAGATAAGCAACAAAAATTGAAAGCTTCTTGGGTTCCTGGTGGGCCCTTCATTCTGATCCACCATACCCTGCTTGATAGCGATCAGGTTCTCCAGGCTTGGTTTATATTACAGATTAATCTTATTATGTTTAATATTGAGCATGTAGCCAGATAGCCAAAGTGCTACAGGGCTAGAAATCTCTGTGAGTGCAGAGTAAAGGAGAGGTACAACTATGGAATTTCTATCTTGAAAAGAAGAGATAGAAGGAGAAATTTGAAATAAATAAACTCTGCTTTATGCATAGGATCATAGTATTCAGAAATGCATTCAGTTTCCCCTAACTCCCAGCCCATTTTCTGTTGTCAATTCATTCGTCATACTATGGTAATAATATAGCACTTGCATTACTTCTGCAAGAAAGTTAATTCCAGTCAAGGGGACATGATATTCTGAATGCATTTATTTCTGACATTTGAGAATTGGAGTCAGGGAAGAGGAAGGGCAGCCCTATGGATGGGGGGGAGGAGTCAGGATCTAGCTATTAGGCTATTTAGCAGGCACAGATCCAAGCAGGCCCACTGGGCTGCCTCGGGCTTTCCCCATTGTGGTGAAGATAGTAGGGGTTGGGCTCTCACCCAGGCGCCCCAACCCCTACTCCTTCTGGGTTTTGTTTCCACTCCTATCCCCACTGCCAACACCCAGTGATCTAGGTGCTACCCTATGTGCCCAACTTAGGTTTCTATGAAGGCCAGGCACTTAAGGGATCTAAGTCTCAGCTTAAATGGTTGGCTACATGGTATTATAGCATCATCACATTCAAAACATGATCCCTGATTGGTTATATCAGAGTATGAAGAAGAGACCCTAGGTTTAAAACAGACAAAGAGCAGAAGAGAGGGATAGCTGTGAACATCCATAAACAAAACACCAAAAAGTAAGTTGTGTTTTGGGGAAGAGAATGACCCATTCCCTCATTTCATGCTTACATTTTTTTTTTTTCAGGCTCAGCATTTCCCTTGTTCAGAATATTCAATATATTTTGACACAGGGCAAACTGACAATCTTTCTTTCCTGCCACTCCATGTCAGTGTAATATTTAAGAGTGGTGCCTGTTCATACAGGGCTATTAGCTAAATGTCTTGAAACCTAACCAGATTGGCACCCCACTCCTAACCTGCACTGGAATAGACAGATCAACTGGCAGGCCTCTGGAAGGACGTGGCTGCCCTGGATCTCAGAGTAAGGTTACCCAGGCCTATCCTACCCTACTCCCAAGGTGGTTTCAAGTGCTTTATGGCACATTTGTGATGCTCAAAAAACAGCACAAGTCCGTTGAGCCGGCCTAAGCGCTGGTTAGGATTATGCTCTAATCACTATTATATCCATTTTGGACCATTAGGGAAATTCTCAAAAGCAACAAAGCAGCAACTTTGTTTGGAGCAACCAACAGTCATGGAGTAGTGAGTAAGCATACCAGTTGTGGAAAACATTTTTTAAAAATAAGGCTAGATATTCAGCAATAGGAAGAAAACAAACAAATTGAAAAAGGAAAAAAAAAGAGGCTACTGTTAGAGAGCATGTTTACAGACTCATTAGGTTAGATTGTGCTTGGTACAAATGATCTCAGGTTGCACAGCAGCACACCGACACAATGAAGCACTAGCCACTGACTCTTTGAAAACGTAAAAGCATTTAATGAAATTTGTTCCTGGCAGTAACTGGAACCCACAGGATTTTTGTATAACAGATGATTGAAGGGCAGAAAAAACATGATAGTCCTTACCATGTTTAGTCTGGTAGTCTGGCAAAGTCAGAAATAAAATTGAGAGGCTGTGTCTCATACCATTTTGTTAAGTGCTTGTATGTCTGCATTGGTTTTAAACGCATCCATTTGGGGAATAAGGGATGACACAACCATATGGGTACGAACATCGGCCACAATTACTGTATATTGGCAAACAACACTACTAACTAAAAGACCAGCGAGGAAGGAAGAGTCTTCCTCCCAATTCTGTCCTTATCCAAAGGGGGAAGTGACATGGTATAACATTCACAAATGCCTTATCTTGGCCTCCCCAGCTCTAGTTCAATAGCTCTCTGATGACCAGACACAACCACAATGGTTTCTTCAGCCCACAACTGTGGTCTTCTCCAAGTTAGGGTCTGCACATGAGAGTAATCATAGAGTAGGCAGGATCTGCTGCATTTACCAATTACCAATTGCATTTAAGCAAGCAAGTTAATAAATGTGGCCCTTTATTTCTACCAAAACTGTTGACCCATGTGTGTGTGGGGGGGGAGGGAGGAATAACTGGGGAAATTAATAATGGAGGGAAAGACTGACCATTGAAAAGCAACTATGCAGATCACTAATTCCTCAACCTAACATGGATCTTCTGCAATCTGCCAACAGAGTTGGTGTAGCCTGAAAGCTAATTGTTTCCATTGTGCTTCATCTTGGGACATTTACATTGCTCAAATTCCATAGGCAACACTGGTAGGTTGTACAGGTGACCGATCATATGCTGGGCAACCCTTCAAGAACTCCAGCACCCTTCAAATCTCTGTCCCTTGTATAGCGCAACTTCACACTTCTCTTGATTCCAAGTGAGATTTGGGACAGCAATCAAATCCCGTCCTTCCAGGCAATCAATGGCAAAGTTTCCACCACCCACTTCTAACTAGGGTAGAAAATGGTAGGTTTTTCAGGCTCCTAAACACCTGTGTAAAACAGACCCTCCTCCTCTCCTTCAAAACCTCTGCTTTGCTTTTGCAGCCACGAATGGCTCTGAAGGCAGGGGGCACAGTGCTTTACACAGGCACTCAGGAACACAAGAGGTGCTTTTCCATTTTCTACCACTCATACATTTCAATGTCAATATTCATGAGAAGAAAAACAAAGCAAAGACCTCCTACTTCAATAATGTATCTGCTCTTTCACTGTTTTAAGAACCAGTTCCTGAAGGATTGTACATGCGTGTGTCAATTTCCTCCTGCTGATACAACAAAGCTAATTAGGGGTGGTTCATTTTTTTTTATTCTCCAGCTAAGTGAAGCTACCAATAAAATTAATTAGCGTAAAGAATAAGTTGACTTCTGTTGCTAAGCATACGTGGACATTCATTGCATGCTTATCTCATCTGAAAAGAAAAGCAATAAAAATATATTTAACGGCTTGCTGTGCAGTCACAGAAAGAACCCTCTTTCAAATTTTGGATGACATAAAACAAGTATTAAAGGCAGGGGGAAAAATAATATTTGCACATTACATGATGATCATAGGGAGATAATTTACTTTACTAATATGTTTTCCCTCCATAATATTATTACATTCAGAAGTCCATTTATAATAATGTTTATCTATCTAGTGTTAAACTGGGCATGACATCCCAAGCCGTGCTGGCTGTAATGCTGCAAAACACAGTTTACCAAGCGAGCTTAGGAGTGTGAAACCCATCCTTCCTATGCCATAGTCAGCTTCCTAAAGGACTCATCAGGAATACCCTGGAACTATCAGGCACAGAGTGGAGGCTGGGTGAAGTGGAGGTTGTGGGGGGAATCCCTCGCAATATAAGAAAATCAGTAGCAACATTTTTCTTGATAGGGAGAGCTGCTGAAGCAGCTCCCTAAATGGGCAGGGGGAAATAAGAACTATAAGCATGCCCATTATGTTATAGACATTTTCCTTGTCTCTGCTGCATGTATGTCTCCTAGGTTCAGTTCAGGGCCCTGGTAGGTATTCTGGGATCTCCGGTCAGGAGCCCTGAGAGCACCACAGTCCAGTTTAGACATTCAACCTGCAGGTACAGACAAAGCATGTAGAGTTAATGCACGTAAGGGCCCATAGCAGGCCCCACCCCTGACCTACATGTGGTTATTAGAATGTGTGCATGGACCCACTTGTTTGTACTGCTGCATGCATGGAAGCAGAGGTGTACTGGGGCTTTTTGGCACCCCAGGCACGCAGCATGAGGTCATGATGTTACACGTTGTGATGTCATGACATCACTTAAAGGGAGGGCAGTGCGCAGGCTTCTGCAGTGGAGACTGGAGTGATTTCGCTCCAGCCACCTCTTCAGGCGCCCTCGACAGCCGGCAGGTTCCCCTAGCTTTCCGACTCGGGAAGCAAGGGGAACGCATTGGCTCCAACAGCAGAGGCTGGGGTTATTGTGCCCCAGCTGCGGCTCAGAAGGTGCATGCATGCCAATTGCTTCCCCAGTCGGGGAAGCACTTGGGGAGCACACACTTGTCCCCCCCCCCCAAACAGCACCCATGGTAGATGCTATACTGCACCTCAAGGCAGATCTGCATGGAGATTCCCTAGCTGTATATGACACTGATTCTTCTTGAGACTGACATACAAGCATCCCTTTTGATATCATTTCCATATGGTAGGATCACCCTCCGCAGATCCACATTGCTGGAAAAGATCCCTATTGCTGTCCTTATCAGAGAATATTCTCCAATATAATGTTCTCTTGGTCTAGAATCCAGAGAAAACATAAAATCACAATGCAATGAAAGGCGTGCAAGACTACTTCTTCTAGTAAACCCATGCCATTTGGAAGCAATGCTGGGAAAGATCTTTCTGCATAGTCCTGGAGACCTGAGCTCAAGACCTTGCACCTACTATGGCTCACCAAACTAGTCTAGCTCAGTGATTCCCAAACCTTTTAACATCGGGACCCACTTAAAAAAAGTTTCACTTTACCGGCCACTCAAGCCTCACCAATAATTGTGATTGGGCAGCAAGTACCAGGTTGTTTAACCCTTGACACACATAGCCTAATCTGCTTTGTCAGTTTTGCCAACCACCAAAATTGGGTGGTGATCCATTGATGGGCCAAGCACCCACGGTTTGGGAGTGGCTGGTCTAGAAAGACTATTGCTCTGGATTTTAAATTGTGGGACCTTTTGGATTCTTGGAATTGCTGAATTTCCCCAAAATAGCTAGATTGGATTGCACATCATTGAATAGGGTGCATGTAAACCTTACAAAGGTGTCTTAAACCAAGTGCTACTGTGAAATTATAGAGAGAGATAATATTCATTCCCTAGGGCTTCAACAAAACCTCCAGAACATTAGTGTTTGTGGAAGTCTTACATTGCTCTTATAAAATTCCTCATTAACAGGGCATGTCAGCAGCAAGTTCATCACTTCATTCTTCTAGTTATTTATTTAGAGTCAGTGTGGGGTTTTGTTTTTGTTATTTGCTTCTGCAGCTTGATAAATCCTCAGCATTCTCCTCAGAACTCTCAAGCATTCCCTCAAAGGCCTGTGCTGACACAAGCTCCATTAACTTGAGCAGGTCTCCCAGTAACTGTATTTTTGAGGCCTGAGGTTACAATTTTGTTCCTCTCACTAATGAGGAGAACGGGGGGGGGGGCGGGAATGGGAAAGAAAAGAGTTTCCTTAATTGATAATTTTCTAGCTGACAGTCATTCAGTGTCCCTGATGGAAGATCCTGCAGGAAAATATGCAAAGAAGAATGCCATAAAATAACATCAATAAAAAGGATGTGGTGGTTTTTTTTTGCTGGAGGAGTTATTAGTGAGATGGAGACTCTAGGCTGCCACTTCTCTAAGCAGCTATCAAAAAAGAAATTAAACTGAAAAGTCTAGGCCAATGTTTTTTGTTTTTTTTAAATATGGATAACAAGCACAACTAAATCCCGCCTCTCTCTCTCACACACACACTGAAAGATATGGTTACAGCATAGGAATAATTGACATTAGGTGGCATCCCTGACCAGTAAAAGTTTAGAATACAGTTGGTGGAATTACATGCACATATGGCATATAACCAAAGCAATCATGTGTGCTTCAGAATGTGCAGAACCACACCATGTTGCATTAGCAGCCAATCTCAGGGAGGTAAGATGTATAAGGGTAGGTGGAGGGGTGTTCAGCTCTCTTCTCTCGTGCAGGCCTTTAAGCATAAAAGCAAAACACAAAAGCAAAAGAACCCCACACTCTTTGAATAGAGGTGTGAACAGTGATCCCGTCCCATCTGGTGGGTCCATGGAGGTATTATATTTCGCTGGAGGGGCCATGATGTCACAGACTTGAAGCCATGGGTCTATCTCAGATCATTGCCGCGAAGGAGGATTGCCGCCGCGGCGTCACGAATAAAAATCTCCCTGCCCGTGTGGTAAAGTTAATCTCAACGTCTTTAAGCATGCCTGCGTGTTCTGCATACGGGTGTGCGAATCGCTGTACGAAAAATGGGATTACTTTGCACAGGTACTTAAAATCATTGTGATTCGTTGCTACAGAAAAATATCACTTCATAAAGTATGCAGCCCTTCACAAACTGAAGTAGATATGAAGAATAAAAATAAAAATAAAAAAAAATTCCCCCCTCCTTTTTTCCCCCTTCCCGTTTACACATTTTTTTCCCGCCTTCCATTTTCTACGGTAATATTTTTGAAATTCCGAACATTAACAGAATTTGATTTATGGGGGGGGGTGAGTGTAGAAGTTTAAAAAAATACACTTAATAGCCTAGAAGTGAAAAAGAACTACTCTCCTATTGACAACTGCTTGTGTTATACATTGAGAAATTTTAATGTAATTTTCCTACATATTTATCTGATTTTTGCCCAACCTCCCCTTTTTTTCTTTCCTTCCCGTTCACACTTTATTTTTGGTTGTGTAGATTTCAAAAAATAAGCCTGTCAAAGCAGTGCAATCCGAGTTTACATAGGCAGCAAGCGGCATTTCATCCGGTATGTTCAGTAATATAATTCTGCGGAATTAAACCTTGGAATTGCATATTAACTCATAATATGGTTGCCACTGATGTTTGTCCACGATCACACGTTGTTATTTTCGTGAGTTTTTACTTCAGGAGTAAATAAATAAGTCCGAAACATCATGCGAAAACCCATTTGAAATGCTTGGAATGAGGATTGTTTTGGGTGTATTTACGTCACCGCTAACCCCGCCCACTAGCTTCACTTTCTGCTCATTCAGATAACAAGAAGGGCTGGGCCCTGGGTGGGTCTAAGAGCCATCAGCAACATGGTGAAAGTGTGTGCTTGAGTGCTTCACGGCATTTCTCCAAGAAATAAGCCCATTTTGATGGGCTTTTCCGACAGACACAGTCCAGGTTTGCTAATGTGCACTTAGGAAGAAGAGTCTATCAGTACACTCTGGCAAAGCTGAGCCACCATTCAGAAAAGGCTCCTCTTTCATTTCTGGAAGAAATCGCCACCAACTCTCCCTGATATAATCCTGTTCTTGCCACAGGCTATCAGATGGGCTTGTCATCAAAACAGGAGTTCTCCTCTTGCAGCTTCATTCACTGCAAATCTCAGTTACTTTTGCATTTCAGATAAGGCACTCTGTCTCTGAGCCATGCTCACTCTTAACTTCCTAATTTGTCCAATATTAGCTTTCCTTTCTACTGCAAATTCTCTCTGCGTCTCTGCATAGCAATGATTGATTCCTATCGACACCTCCTTTCGCTTCCCTTGTGCGCCTGCATAACTGCTTCCTTCAATGCAATTTAAAAGCCGACTGAAATTCATGGCCAGCATAGCAGAGCATGACATCTCATAAATGGAATTGCCACTTAGGTTTAATCTTCCTGCCCTTCTCTCTTCATGGGGAAGTGCACTGCCTGCAGGTTGGCCATGGTATCCACTACTGATGCGTGCTAATCTTGTCTCCCTGCTGGAACTCGCCTGCTTCATCGCTGACTGTACATTGTCCTGCTGCTCACAATTTTATTTTAGTTCAATGGTAGAACATCCAAGGACATTATATATACTCGATGTAAATAGGAAATGCTAGCTGTAATCCAAGCCACAGTGTGGCATGCTTCGCGGCCCAGTGCTATCCTAGGCTTCTGCTGTTGGAACCTGTGTTCTGTTAACAGAAGTCCTTGGCCATTGGCATGGTAGCTGCCCTGATGGCACATGGAACAGAGCCACATGTTGAGTAGCTGGTGACTACCCATGCATGTCACCAGAGCGGCCAGCCACCACCACCAGCATTTAGTTGGCAGTGGAGGTGGACAGAAGATCAGGGCATGGAACAGGGTTGGCCAGGGACATGTCAGGGAAGGACATCTCTCCATTGAGTCATGGTCCCTAGCCAGCCCATAGCATGCCCTTCCCCTGCCCAGAGAACCTCCTCCCCACCTCCAAAATACCCTTCTGAAGCCTCTTCTAGCCCCCCTTACCACCCAGCACAAGCCACTCAAATGGTGCCGTTGGATGCAGGCCATCTTGCTGCAACTAAGCAGGTCTAGAATGGGTGATTGCATGGAGAGGAACTGCCTGGAAATCCCATATACAGTGTGCTGAGTTTTTGCATTATTGACGAAAGGTTAGATATAAATGGCTTTCAATAAATAAATGCAGTCCACTAAAGGTGAGTCGTTTGCAGTAGTGTCATTCACAAACGAGCTGCCGGAACGCGAGGCGGGACTTACCGCTTGATTGACAGGCAGCCCGTGACGCGTCGCCGCCTGCCCGCCCGCCGCGGGGGCTCCCTCCGGGTGGCGTGCCCCTCCGCAGCTCGCCAAGGCACCCAGCGCGCCCCCAGGCAAGCGGGCACCCCCTCCGAAGCCAGGGGTGCCCGCGCGGCGGTCGGGCAGCCAGCAACGCGTCACGAACGGGCAGCCAATCAGGCGGTAAGTCCCGCCTTGCGTTCCGGCAGCTTGTTTGTGAATGACACTACTGGTCGTTTGCCTGTATACAACGGGAGGGTTTTCAAACATCTCACAGACTACAGTACAATACGTATTTCCTGGGCTGCCTTAAGCTTGGTGGATCATGAGCTGTAAAGACTTATTAGCAAGTCTTAATTAGGAAGGACATTAGTTTGAGGGTTCCCCAAGTTCACCATTGCATTTTGTTCTTTGTCTTCTCTCGAAGAAACCTCCACAACTTCTCTGCTATCATCTTCGGTTTCCATAGAAACCTGCTGACTTGAAGCATGTTTACATTCAGCCGGTGACTAAAATGGTCATTAGCCATGTCGAGGTGCAAGGAGAACATTTGCTTTATTAAGCAGCCGTGTTTGCAAAGTATTTGACAAGTCTCCTGTTTTTGTAGTCCCAGAGAGGAAGCAAAATGAGGACCTCTGGTGGGGCACCTTATATCTCTAGGAGGCTATACTGAGATTGGTGTGTAATGGTGTTCACCTGTTCTAGCTTAGGAAAAAATGGTCAGAAACTGAGAATCCTCAAGATAGTTAGGGCCTGTCAAAAGCTCTCTTCTGGCCCAGCAAATGTATTTTGTCAACAATGTCTGCTGAATCATGGCTGGTCAATGATCCAAGTTAACTGATAAGGCTGTGTGTGCGGCCTAGTATTTAGGCTGGGGCAGCCATTTTCAACCACTGTGCCACGGCACATTGGTAAGCCACAAATGGTCTACAGGTGTGCTGTGGGAATTTGGGAAAGCATGAGGGTGAACCCCCCACTGGCAGCCCAGTGTGCCTTGTCTATTGTTATGTCAACAAACTGATGGTGTGCCTTGACCATTTTAGTTCCTTGCCAGTGTGCCATGTGATGAAAAAGGTTGAAAATCATTGGGCTGGGGAAATCACACATTGTAACGCAGGGGCAAGGCCTGGAAACCATCTTTCATATTGTATGCCATCTTTTGTGTGTCTCCCAGCCCCTGAGAATTGTCTGCTTTCACCTGAGCTATTCCCATGAGAAGCATGAAAAGTTAGACTCAAAACGATTACCTTAGCAGCTGCACCCGCCATTCTTGGGGTCAGGAAAGATGGCGCACGTCTGTGTGCTGGCCTCTCTGATTCAGAGAGTGGCCCAAACATACTTTATGGTGCCCCTTGTGCCAGCCAAACTTCACTGGCCTAACTGTATGGGACTAACTCCAGGTTAGGATGTCAGCGTCATTGTCAAATCTGAGGCTCATTTTCACCATGTGGGGATCTGATCTCCTGTGACAATAGGGGGTGTTAACCCCATGCCTTTTTACCCACTGAAAACTCTCCCCACAAGCTTCTATGGACCTCTGAAGGTGCTATAGTGTGCATTACTCACCAGCCCCACCTTTGCAATGTGGTCTTGTTCTGGATTGCATTCCCCCCTCCACACCCAATAAGGCTATTTTAAAGTGAATAGAACCCCCATGCTAGACAAATGCTACATTTAACAGCATGTCTGATTAGGCCCTTAGTCTCTTGCTCATGAGTTTCTGCAGGCTCATCATTGGCCCAATACAAGAAGGCACTGTAGTTTTGCCAGCAGCTGCTGGTTTATATCTATTGTATGGCATGTTAATTCTATTTATGGCACAGTTGTGATGTGGTTTTAGTATGCTCATTTTATCATCCTTTTTTCCTTGCTTTCTATGATGCTTAAATTGTTTTTATTGTATTTGCTTCAGGCAAATCAGAGAAGTGGTTGAGACGGTAAGTAAATAAATAAATGGAGGCTGGCATGCTGTGAGTGGCATTTCCACTAGTTCTAAGGAACACTGATGGGCTATTATTTCCCCTTTGAACATCACAGCTGTATCTTGCTGCAAATATTGGAGGGTGACAGAAAAGTTTTTTTCAAGGTTATGAGAGCTTTTCTACTTAAATTTTTTTTTCTAATAAACCTCCAGCAATTTAGGTTTTGAATCAATCCTGCAAAACTGCTCTCAAGAGCGATCAATGCTTTTGCCATCAAGAAAGAATTATTGTGATTTACTGTACTGGGGGCCAACAGCAATTTGGTTCCTAAGCGAAGCAGACTGCCATGTAAACATCAGAGTGCACACTTTTGTCTTCTCATTAAAACTCCTTCTGATGAAGTCTATCCCTGTTGCTTTTAGCATGGGAAAATGGTTTTTAAAAAGGGGGGTCATCCAAAGTTTACTTTAAAACACTGCACTGAGTTTTATCCGCTCCTTTGATTTCAGTGGTTTTGAGCAGAATGGAATTCTGGAACCAGATCTCAGATCTGACTGTTCCGCCAGAAACTCCTGCTGGGCCTCCCTGAGGGCCCTGATGCCCACACTAGGCTGACTGGTTTCCCGTTTGGTGCAGTAATGGAGGGAACACGACTGGGCCTTACCTCTTTAAGCACAGCAGCCACCCACTCAACGTCAGTCCCAAGCCAGACAGTCCAGGTCCAAGTTGCGCCAAGCCGAATCAGAATCCAAGCTCATAGTCAGTAGTCCATGCACATGGGTCAGACACAGGTTTGCCAGTCCAGTCTCTCCACTTCCACCAAACTTGGCTCCTACCACACCCCACACTGCTGTGCTGCTCCTGCCTCTACATTTATACATCTGCAGGCCTATCAGAGACTGTTGCTAGGCAGGCTATAGCTAATCAGCCACACCCATCTGCACCTGTGCTAACCTCCCTTCATAGCCAGGGGCTCATCAGCCTACAGCTGTGCTTCTGAGGCTTGCAAAGACCTTGGGGGCTAACCCTATAATTCCTGGCTTATCTGGGACAAGGGGCCATTGCTGATACCGTTCCCTCTCTCCTCGGGGTATCTCCTGCCTTTTCCAATACACTGACAAACCTTATCCTGGGGACTCACGTACACCAATCATGTTGTACCCCTCTCTTCCTGGTTACTGAACAGCAAGTAAGATCATATTCACCTCGTTTTTAAAGTGTCATCAATACGTAAGGCAATCTGGGAATCATAATGCTGCACTGCATTATAGGGCCATCAGAAACAAGCTTGTCCAAAGTAACAAAGTAAAGCCCTATCCAGGGCTTACAGTTGTGGATCTCATGATCTGCCACTGTAAACCCTGAACCGGGAATGTGAAAGCCACACAGCCGCTTGTGTGTGCCAGGGCCACCGTTGCAAATGGCTGAAGATCCTGCATGTGCGACTACAGCTTCCCAATGCCCTGCTGGAGAAGGTGGGCCTGCAGCAGGGTAATTTGGGGGGAGATCAGTGCAATGTAGGGTAGGGAGCAGTCCAGGCAGGAGGTAAGAGGGGGAGGATTTTGGCAGCAGCCACGCAGGCTCTGATTGCTCCTGGGGCGGGACGGTGATGAAAGACATTACTGTGCCCTCTGCCCAGACTTGCCATGCCCCTATTTTGGAGCATAACAGAGGAAATGATGGGTGGGAGGGCCCAGCTCTGAGCCGCTTTCTTCCACCACCTTTCTTTCTTGATGCAAATGCAGGGGAGTGGCAACGAGATGCACATATCTAGTTGTCTTGTGTGTTCCCTGAAGCATCTGGTGGGCCGCTGCAAGATGCAGGAAGCTGGACTAGATGGGCCTTTGGCCTGATCCAGTGGGGCTCTTCAAATGTTCTTATGTTCACCATGTGCCCAGGCCCCTCACCGTCACCCATGGCAGGTGCTACACTCTCTGCAGCCATGCACACTGAGATCCTATCCTATCCTGCTCAGAAACACCCTCTGGGTCTCCTTGGCCTTATGCCAGCTAAATAGCTGGTGATCCACTGATAGTTAGGTGGTCTATGGGGAGGGAAGTAAGGAAAAAAATAGTTACCTCTTCCACCATAAGAATATCAATAATCAAATTATTTTTGATCCCTTTGAACATTTTCATTGACCCAGAAATTTCTACTGATTTTAAAAGACATGAAAACATTTTCATTTCATAGTACAATACTAAAAAAGTATTGTAGGTTCTTCTAGGTACTGTGCCTGATGGATACATCAGCCCTGAAAGGCGTTCCAAAATAATTTTTTGTTTTAAACCTGCTAAGCCCTCTCTTAGTTTGATGCGAGCAGTGTTGTTCAGTAACATCAATGAGTGGAGAAAAAGAACAGCAGGGTCAATCTAAGCAAATGTTTGTAAAAGAAAAGGTGTAAAGTAGGTATGGAGGTAGGAGGTTTGGACTGATCCTTGAACTGCCAGTACTGCCTGAAGCTAAGCAGAAGAATCTGTGGTCATGTTTTTGAATGGGAAACGGATGTCAGGCAGTGACAAGCTGCAGTATTCATTGTGGCAGGATGAAGAAACTGATGAGCTGATTAGTCAGCACAAGTGAGAGTTGCAGGGGAGTGTGTCAGAAGGCCCGCCAGCAAAAGAATGGAGTTTGACCTTGAGGACCTGTCCAGGTTGGGTTGCCTTCGGATTACTGCTAAAGCTCAATGGCACACAGCCAGAGGAGAGAACCACACTGTGAGGGCAACATCCGGGACCGAAGATTTGGTGAATCACAGAATACTGTATATTTGTAATAATAATAATAATAATAATAATAATAATAATAATAATAATAATA